>PVKP010016882.1:9842-47365 GCA_004027715.1 Plecturocebus donacophilus
GTTCATGAAACGTGTGTTATTCTTTTTTTTTTTTTTGAGATGAAGTTTCACTCTTGTTGCCCAGGCTGTAATGCAGCGGTGCGATCCCGGCTCACCACAACCTCCATCTCCCGGGTTCAAGTGATTCTCCAGCCTCAGCCTCCTAAGTAGCTGGGATTACAGGCATGTGCCACCACACCTGGCTAATTTTGTATTTTTAGTAGAGACGGGGTTTCTCCATGTTGGTCAGGCTGGTCTTGAACTCCCAACCTCAGGTGATCCGCCCACCTTGGTCTCCCACAGTGCTGGGATTACAGGCGTGAGCCACTGTGCCCGGTCTGAAACTTGTGTTATTCTAAAAACTGACACTGGCGGACAAACCCAGCAGCTGCCGAGGAGACTTAATTTTACATAACTTTATGTCTTTTTCCCCGAATTTTTTTTATTGTCATAAAATACACGTAACGTAAAATTTACTATCTTAAGCATTTTAAATGTAGACCTCAGTGGTATTAAATGCATTCATAATGCTGTGCAAACATCCCCACCATCTGTCTCCAGAATGCTTTCCATCACGTAAAACTGAAACTCTGTCCCCATTAAACATTTAACTCCTGGTTCCTCCCTTCCCTCAACCCCTGGCAACCACCCTACTACTCTCCGTCTTTACAAATCGGACGCCTCTAACTACCCTCTCTAAGTGGAATTATGCAGTCTTTGTCTTTCTGTATACCTTTATTCTTTCAGCAAGGAATAATAGATGATAATCCATCTCAGTGGGTTTTATTATGATAACTTTTTAAGAGTTTTTTTCTCCATAGAAATAAATGCACACATTTAAAAATGAGACTGGCTAGGAATGACGGTTCATGCCCATAATCCCAGCCCTTTGGGAGGCTAAAGTGGGAGGATCTCTTGAGGCCAGGAGTTTGAGACTAGGCCCGAAAACATAGCGAGGTCCCGACTCCACAAAAAATGCAATAAAAATGAGCCGGGCATGGTGATGCGTGACTGTGGTCCCAGCTCCTCGGGAGGCTGAGGTGGGAGATCATTTGAGACCAGTAGTTCAAGGCTGCAGTGAGCTATGATTGCACCATGGCACTCTGGCCTGGGCAATCAAGCGATCCTGTCTCTAAACATAAATAAATAAATATTTTAAAGAAACTGTCCTGATTTGAGTTTTACAAACAGTTGTTGCAGTAACAGAGGAGGAGAAGGCGTATGGGAAGGGAACATCTGGCCACAGACCTTTGGCTGCAGATATCACCTCTGGGAGTTAAGGGGGGGTCAGGAGGGATGAGACAGGTGATCGATGGATCCATTGAAGTGAAGTAACTCAAGGAGGAAAACCAAAAACTATATGTTCTCACTTATAAATGGGAGCTAAGGCTGGGCACAGTGGCTCATGTCTGTCATCCCAGCACTTGGAGTTGCTGAGGCGGGTGGATGACTTGAGGTCAGGAGTTCGAGACTAGCCTGGCCAACTTTGTCAAACCCTGTCTCTACTAAAAATATACAAAAATTAGCCAGATGTGGTGGCGGGTGCCTGTAATCCCAGCTACTTGGGAGGCTGAGGCAGGAGAAGCGCTTGAACCTGAAAGGCAGGAGTTGCAGTGAGCTGAGAATGTGCCACTGCACTGCAGCCTGGGCAACAGAGTGAGACTCCAAAAAAAAAAACAAACTACAGGTACGCAAAGGCATGCAGAATAGTTTCATAGACTTTAGAGACTCAGAAGAGGGAGGGATGGAAGAGGAGTTAGGGATAAAAAACTGCCTCCCCACCTAGTGCAATGGCTCACGCCTGTAACCTCAGCACTTTGGGAAGCCGAGGAGGGCAGATCACCTGAGGTCAGGAGTTTGAGACCAGCCTGACCAATATGATGAAGCCCCATCTCTGTTAAAAATACAAAAATTAGCTGGGTGTGGTGGCATGTGCCTGTAGTCCTAGCTACTTGGGAGGCTGAGGCAGGAGAATTGCTTGAACCCGGGAGGCTGAGGTTATAGTGAGCCGAGATCGTGCCACTGCACTCCAGCCTGGGCAAGAAGAGTGAAACTCCTTTTCAAAAAGAAAAATAACAACAATAATGAAAAAATACTGCCTCTCAAGTATGAGGTGTACTACTTGGAAGACAGGTGCACTAAAAGCTCAGAATTCATCCATGTAACAAAAAAAATCTGTATCCCCCAAAATATTGAAATAAATTAGAAAAAAAAGATTGTTTGAGAGAGCAGCATTCAAAGAGGGAGAATGGAGGAGGAATGCCTTCTGGGCAGATTGGGACCTCCATCTGTGTGTTTCTGTTTGCTCTCCCAGCCTGGGAAGTGACTGGTGTGTGTTCTCCAGCTTTGGAGACTGTTTAGATATGGCTGGATTGAGCCTGGCTTGGTGAGGTGCGATGGGATGTGGGGCTCAACTTTCTGAGGACGCTGTGATCTAATACAGCCATGGGAGACTTACCTACTTGTTCAAGGTCAGAGATTCTTCTCATCAACACAGGAGACAGGCAGGGGCTGCCCTCAGCATTTCATTTATTCCAAAGAAGGCTGCCATCTAAAACTCCCAGAATGGTCTCTCACCAGACACAGCGCTTGCAAGCACCTTGATCTTGGACTTCCCAGTCTCCAGAACTGTGAGAAATAGATGTTTTAGCTGGGCATGGTGGCACATGCCTGTAGTCTCAGCACTTTGGTTGGCCAAAGTGGGAGGATTACTTGAGGCCAAGATTCTGGACCAGACTGGCAACATAATGAGACCCCTTCTATACAAAAAAATTTAAAAAATTAGCTAGGTGCAGTGGCATGTGCCTGTAGCCCCAGCTCCTGAGGGGGCTGAGGCACGGGGATCACTTGAGCCCAGGAGTTCAAGGCTGCAATGAGCTATGATTGCACCACTGCACTCCATCCTGGGCAGAGCGAGACCCTGTCTCTTAAAAAATTTTAAAAAGGAGAGACGCAAGGGAGATGGAAGGAGATGATTCCTCTCCGCTGTCCCCCATGTAAAGGCACCATGGGAAGGTTGCCGCGGTAAACCAGGCAGTGAGCCTTCGCCAGACACAAGGTTGGCTGGCACCTTGATCTTGGACTTCCCAGACTCCAGAACACGAGAAGTCAATGTTTCCTGGTAAATCACCCAGTCTATGGTATGTGTTATAGCAGCCGGGGCTGACTAAGACATGGGGCAATCAGGCTCCACAGTGTCATTCGCTGCCCTCGCCTGCCCCTCGGTCCTCCAGGGGAGCCCACCCGGCTAGGCAGGCGCCGAGTGCACAACTCTTGCTCATCTCTCCATTTGATTGATTGATTGATTTTGAGACGGAGTTTTGCTCTCGTTGCCCAGGCTGGAGTGCAGTGGTGTGATCTCATCTCACCACGACCTCCGCCTCCTGGGTTCAAGTGATTCTCCTGCCTCAGGCTCCTGAGTAGCTGGGATTACAGGCGTGCGCCACCATGCCCAGCTAACTTTGTATTTTTAGTAGAGATGAGGCTTCTCCATGTTGGCCAGGTTGGTTTTGAACTCCTGACCTTAGGCGATCCACCTGCCTCCGCCTCCCAAAGTGCTGGGGTTACATGCGTGAGCCACCACGCCCGGCTTATTTATTTGAGATGGAGTTTCACTCTTGTTGCCCAGGCTGGAGTGCAATGGTGCGATCTCGGCTCACCGCAACCTCCACCTCCCGGGTTCAAGTGTTCAAGCGACTCTCCTGCCTCAGCCTCCCGAGTAGCTAGCTGGGATTACAGGCATACGCCACCACGCCTGGCTAATTTTGTGTTATTAGGAGAGACGGGGTTTCACCATGTTGGCCAGGCTGGTCTTGAACTCCCGACCTCAGCTGATTTGCCCCCATCAGCCTCCCAAAGTGCTGGTATTACAGGCATGAGCCACCTCGTCGGTCCTTTATTTATTTGTTATTTTTAAATTTTTCAGAGATAGGATCTTGCTCTGTTGCCCAGGCTAGAGTGCAGTGGTGTGATCACAACGCACTGCAGCCGTAGAACAAACGACCCTTTTGCCTCAGCCTCCTAAGTAGCTGGGACTACAGGCACGCACTGTCATGCCTGGCTAATTAAAAAAAATATTTTTTTTTTTTTTTTTTAAATAGAGATGCGGTCTCACGACGCTGTCCAGGCTGGTTTTGAACTCAGAACCTCAAGCCATCTTCCCGTCTCAGCCTCCCAAAATGTTGGGATTACAGCCACGAGCCACCGCGCCTGGCCTTCCTTCGTGTTTTAATCGAGGCAACAATCAGGAAGACTCAGAGAGGGCCAGGAGTGAGCTGCGGTCACCCTCGGAGGCCAGACTTGCCCTCGTTTTGTCAGAGCGATTACAAGCGGTTAGATTCACATCTTACCATGTTTTATTAACACTTGACGAGAAATGGGGCATTGGCTGTGTTTGAGCAACTGCACCCTGCTGCGTGTGATTCAGGGAGATGGGCGGGTGCCTCTCCGCCCTGACCTCCTTATGTGCTTGCTGCTCAGACTTTGATCACTAGGTGGCACTGGTTCACTATTAATAACCCGGAGCAGCCGGGCACCCCCAGAAGGCCAGCTGTCCAGGTGCAGAGAGGCCTTGGCATCAGCCAGCCCAGTATATGTATGCTGTTTTTAGCTTCGGAATCCTTCCTTCTGATAAGATCCTTTCCCCTCACTTACAAAAATGAGGCAGAAGTCGCATACTACAAAATCCACCCTTTAAATGTGTACAGTGATTTGTAGGATATTCACAAGACTGTGCAGCCATCACCACTCGTTTTTATTTTTTAAGCTGGAGTCCCACTCTGTTAACCAGGCTGGAGGGCGGTGGAGCGACCTCGGCTCACTGCAACCTCCGCCTCCTGGGTTCAAGGGATTCTCCTGCCTCAGCCTCCTGAGTATCTGGGACTACAGGCATGCGCCACAATGCCTGGCTAATTTTTGTATTTTTGGTCGATATTGGGTTTTGCCAAGTTGGCCAGGCTGGTCTCAAACTCCTGACCTCAGGTGGTCTGCCCGTCTCAGCTTCCCAAAGTGCTGGGATTACAGGCACGAGCCACCGCGTCCAGTCTGTCACCACCATCTAATTCCAGAATGTTTTCATTCTGATGAGGTCTTACAGGCAGGAGTAAGGGGGATTCTTCCCGGCTTTGGCTGGGGGAAAAAGCTATTAGGTTGCAGGCCGGGCTCAGTGGCTCACACCTGTAATCACAGCACTTTGGTAGGCTGAGGTGGGTGGATCACTTGAGATTAGGAGTGTTCAAGACCAGTCTGGTCAACATGGTGAAACTCTGTCTCTACTAACAATACAGAAATTAGCTGAGCATGGTGGCACACACCTGTGATCCCAGATGCTCGGGAGGCTGAGGCAGGAGAATCTCTTGAACCTGGGAGGCACAGGTTGCAGTGAGCTGAGGTCTCACCATTGCACTCCAGCCTGGGTGAGCCACAGCGCAAGGCTCTGTCTCAAAAAAACCAAAAAAACGAAAAGCTCTTAGGTTGCTCACATTTCACAGCAAGCTGGCGATTCTGGTCCCTCCCACCGCCCCACAAGGAGCTGAATAGCACTGGCTCCTGGTCCCTCCCCAGGCCTGCAGCATCCAGTGATGAAGGGGATGTAGCAGATTGCAAGGTGAACAGCTTCTTCCAGACTCCCCCTCCTTGCTGTTTCCTTTCTCTGTCCCCACAGCAAGCGAGAGAGCTGGGAAGAATCACTGGAGGATACCTGGGGGGTTCTTCTGGCCGGGGGGCTGGGGATTCACTTCCTGCCTTTGTGCATGCTATGTTGTTGAGTCAGCACATACTCTCTGGCCTTTTTTTTTTTTTTTAGAGCTAGGGTCTTGCTCTGTCGCCCAGGCTGGAGTGCAGTAGTGCAGTCATAGCTCATGCAACCTCGACCTCCTTGACCCGAGCAATCCTCCTGCTTCAGCCGCCCAAGGAGCTGGGACTACAGGAGTGCGCCACCATGCCTGGCGAAGTTTAAACTTTTTTTTTTTTTTTTAGAGACGAGGTCTGCTGCTCAGACTGGTCGTGAATTCCTAGCCCCAGGTGATCCTCATTCCCTGGCCTCCCAAAGTGCTGAGATTCAGGTGTGAGCCACCATGCCCAGCCAATGGGCTTGTTGGGAGGGTTTGACGTCACCGTGGTCCGTTTCAGGTCTGGAAAGCTCTGCGGGTGTGAGCCTGGCTGCGGGCACCCTCTCTCCACTCCTGTGGCTCTCCAGTCTCGTCCAGTTCCTTGCAGTCCCAGGAGGAGACTTCAGAGTGTCGGTGGCTATGTGGGGAGGAGCACTGAAGGGGGAGGAGAAACAGGATAAACCAGGACTTACCCCGAGGTTGGCAAGGTGAGTGAATGGCCACAGCATTTATTGGTCAGGAAAGGATTAACATGGTTTCAGGGCTGCTCCTCTCGCAGGGGACCCCCAAGAATGGAGGAGTATTGCAAAGTTTTACACCACCCCAAGAAAACCATACACACCAGGGGAGGGCACACCACACCTGGCTAAGTTTTACATTTTTGGTTGACACAGGGTTTTGCCGTGTTGCTCAGGCTGGTGTCGAACTCCTGGCCTCAAGTGATCCTCCCTCCTTGGCCTCCCAAAGTGCAGGGATGACAGGCGTGAGCCACCGTGCCAGGCCCCAATACCAGTTCTAAGAGGACATGGCTGTCTTCTTCGCAGATGTGTTTCAGACACAAAACATGAGCCTGGATCCCACAGAGGCTCAAGGAATGTGTGTACAATGAGCACGTGGAATGTTAGTAAAATGCATGAAAGTTTGTAAAATAGAAATGTTTATAAAATGCATGTATGAATGAGCTTCTGATTGGGTTGACTCTCATCATGGGCCAGGTGTAGCTGTGTCCTGGGAATGGTGTGTGTCTTATGAGGGACCCGTGAAGACTCAACCACGTTCCCATTCCCACACACTGGGGAGGAGATGAACACAGACAAGTGAAGATTTAGATGGTATTAGCCTGGAGTGGTGACTCATGCCTGTAATCCCAGCACGTTGGGAGGTTGAGGCGGGCAGATCACGAGGTCAGGAGTTCGAGACCAGCCTGGCCAACATAGTGAAACCCCGTCTCTACTAAAAAGACAAAAAATTAGCCAGGTGTGGTGGTGTGTGCCTGTAATCCCAGGTACTTGGGAGGCTGAGACAGGAAAATCACTTGAACCCGGGAGGCAGAGGATGCATTGAGCTGAGATCACGCCATTGCACTCCAGCCTGGGCGACAGTGTGAGACTCCGTCTCGAAAAAAAAGATTTGGATGGTGTTAAGATCACTAATTCACTGTTGTAATAGTCAAATTCACAGAGACAGAGAGAAGGATGGTTGCCAGGGCTGGCGGGAGGGAGAAATGGGGAGTGAGCGTCTTACGGAGACAGAGTTTCGGTTTGGGAAGATGAGAAAGTTCTGGAAATGGATGGTGGCGAAGGTTGCATGACAATGGGACTGTATTTAATACCACTAAACTCTGTCCTTAGAAATGGTGAAAACGAGAAATTTTGTGCCATATATATTCAGCCACAGTAGAAGAAAGAATTTCTTGCATCTAAAAATATGCCTCTAAGAACCCACAATTCACATGAATGCATTAAAAACCTTCATTCACTGAAAAAAAAGGAAATTTAGTTCAGTTTCAGACAATACTGGGAGAAGTTAAAGATGTCTGAGTCCGAGGCCGGGCATGGTGGCTCACGCCTGTAATCACAGTACTTTGTGAGGCCGAGTTGGGTGGATCATGAGGTCAGGAGTTCAAGACCAGCCTGGCCAAGATGGTCAACCCTGTCTCTAATAAAAATACAAAAATTAGCCCAGCATAGTGGCAGGTGCCTGTAATCCCAGCTACTCTGGAGGCTGAGGCAGAGAACTGCTTGAACCTGGGAGGCAGAGGTTGCAGTGAGCTGAGATTGCACCACTGCACTCCAGCCTGGGCAACAGAGCGAGACTCGGTCTCAAAAAACAAACAACAACAAAACAAACGCACAACAAATGACCAAGTATGTAAGAAGGCATAGATGTTCATGCCTATAATCCCAGCTCTTTGAGAGGCCAACTTGAGAGGAGCATTTGAGACGGAGCTTGAGACCAGTCTGGGCAGCATTGTGAGACTCTTGTCTCTACAAAAAGAAAAAAAGAAAGATTAGCTGGGCGTGGTGGTATGCACCTGCAGTCCCAGCTCAGGAGGCTGTGGTGGGAGGATTGCTCGAACCCAATAATTGGAGCCTGCAGTGAGCTATAATTGCGCCACTGTACTCTGTCTGGCTTGGGCAACAGAGGAAGACCCTGTGTCAAAAAGAAAAAAAAAAAAGAAAAGAAAAAAGAGGCCAGGTACAGTGGCTCACACTTGTAATCTCAGGGCTTTGGGAAGCCGAGGCAGGTGGATCACCTGAGGTCAGGAGTTTGAGACCAGCCTGGCCAACATAGTGAGACCCCATCTCTACTAAAAATACAAAAATGAGCAGGGTGTGGTGGTGCATGCCTGTAATCCCAGCTACTGGGGAGGTTGAGGCAGGAGAATCACTTGAATCCAGGAGATGGAGGTTGCAGTGAGCCGAGATTGCACCACTGCACTCCAGCCTGGGCAACAGAGCAGGACTCTGTCTCAAAAAACAAAACAACACAACACGAAACAAAACAAAACAAAACAAACCCCATGTATCTTGTCAGACGTTGGATCCCGCAATTTGTTTGGGACGGTGTGATCCCAAGAGAAACACGTTTCTAGGGAACGGTTCTGGGGAAGGGTTCCAGGGAGGTGGTCCTTGAGTTGTAGGTTAAACCCAAGGCAGTGGGGGCCTGGGCAGAGGGCTTGGAGGGCCTTCTGGGCCCAAGGCAGGGCTTCTGGGATGCCCCCGAGTCCTTACTGGTGCAGGGCTACCTTTCAGCCTGAGGTCGCCAGGGCTGCACACAGGTAGGTTCCAGGGCTGAGATCCTAGCCTGCAGGACTCTTGAACAGTTGTTCCTTTTTGAAGACAGCTGTCTCAGGGAGGAGAAGGGAGCCCCATCAGGCATGAGGCTGGGCGCACAGTAGCAGATGGGCTGGGGTGGCCACGGGTGGGCTTGGGATTCCGGAGCTGGAGCAATGGTAGGAGTACTCCAGGCAGCCACCAGGGGTTGCTCTTGATTCATGGAAGACGCGTGCAGGCCTCACTTGCTGGGTCGCCCAGGCCTGCAGCTTCGCAGTCCCCAGGGGGCCAAAGGCCTGGGCGACCCCCACGTGGTCTCGCTGGGAGCCGCCGCACGCCTGCCTGGGGTGGCTCCACCCGGAGATCCCAGCAGGGGGTAACGTCAGTCTCTCTCACTCCAGCCTGTCTCTGTTTCCGCTTTGGCAGCTGGCCTGTTCCTCTGCTTTGGTTCCCACGGCCAGGATTTGAGGGAGGATTAATTCATGCAGCCGTGGGTAGAACAAGGATCGTCCCAGGACCTCAAAGCTGCCGAGGCCTGGAGAGGCACGTCCCGACCTCAGTTGGGAACGTGATGACCTTGCAAGGCAAAGGTTTCTCTGGTACATCCAGAGTCAAGGAGGTGCCCTGGGTGTCAGATGACCAGTTTTAGGGTTGACTCAGCCTGTTCCTGTCTCTGTTAGGTTTAACATTCTCCTCTTCAGGAACCCCACGTTTTTGTAGATGTTGGAAACAGATGCTCGGTGCTGCAAAGAAAAATCAGCACTGAGACAAAGGATCTTTCAGCAATGCAATTTTTACTTCCTGGGCTGCAGGAAGGGTCCCTCTAGCCATGTTGCCATGAGAGTACAATGAGCAAAAGAAAACACACAAATTTATTCCTTACGCATTTGGGGTCGTCCTTACTGCTGTGTCTGATCTCCGTTGGCTGGAGCCAGACCTCACAGTCTAAACTAAAACCCAATTGGCTAACAACTTAAAACTTTTCTAAACAGGTAATTTTGGAGAGCTGGGACATGCCTGTGAGCACGTCCAGCACAGATATCTTAGCTAAAGTAAAAAGACAGAATGTACTATGTGCCTGTAAGCATGGCATGTCTAACAGCTACATGGAACAGGGCTTCACAGAGTTAACAAGAAAGGAAACTTTAAAAAGGAACTTTTCTACTTCCCACAGTAGGTCTGGCTGCTGTTTACATCTGCACACCAGCCGAAAGGGATTTGAGTGTATCTGGAACTTTCTTGCTAGAGTGTTATTTATTTCTGATCTATTTCTGGTGAAAATACTTCATTGTGAATTATTTTTCCTAATGATCTTTTCTCCCTGTCCTGAGAAACTGGGATAATATGAGAGCTCAGACCTTTCTACTGGGGCCAGGGCAGGAGGGGAAGCAAGTCCTAAAAGTTCAGGGGCATGAAAGACTCCAGAGGGCCAACTTCGTGTGCATCAGGGTGTTGCTGGATTCACAGTAACACAGGGTCATGCAGCAACAGAGCTGGAAGGGAGCTGAGTCCCATTGTCCCATTTCATAGATGGAAACTGAGGCCCAGAGATGGAAGTGCAGTGCCCAACCCAGGGCTCTTCGGTCTTGGAGAGGATGTTTCTTCTTTGCTCCTAAGGGGCTGTCAGCTCTGTGGCTTGACCATATGGAGAAGAAGGGGAACCGTGAAGAGGGAACCTAGGGTCTCTCTGACTGAAAGAAGCTTCTGGAAGACCCCAGAGGTGGGAGGATCCTGGGTGAGGGGAAACAGAAGCCTGCCAAACTGGTAGACAGTGGACAACAGGTCTCTGAGACTCAGTTTCCTCATCTGTAAAAAGAGTCAGTTGGTCTGAAAATCAGCCGAGAATTCTCCCAGGTCTGACTCCCTGTCTTACCCCTCTAACTGTGTCACAGTCCACACCTGGGGCAAAGGAACCCCCTTTCTGCAGGTCTGGGTGCCGCTCACGTCTGCACACCAGCTAGAAGGGATTTCAGTGTATCTGGAGCTCTTTTGCTTTTGTTTATTTCTGGCTAAAAAAAGTCCATGTACTAGAGAGACTGGTTTCTGATACTGTGTAGACGTGACCTATGTGTATTTTCCTTACGTGCCTTCCAGGGTTCAGCCTGATTTCCATACAGCCTGAACTCTTCACAGTGAATGTGGGCAGGCCAGTTAGTAATTTGTACTTTCCAGAGCCTTTGTGGAAAGATGGTTCTGCTCCTTGGAGAGTGTCAAAGGGGAAAGTATGTGTGGATTGCATGTGTTTATGTGTGTGTATGTGTGCATATATGTGGATATGTGTACACATGTGTGGATATGTGCACTTTGCATGTGCCTGCATGCGTGCATGATGTACATGTGTGCATGTTTACATGTGGTACATGGTCTCTGTGTGTGCAGATGTATGTGTATGCATGTGTACATGTGTATGGTGCATGGTGTGTGCATGCTGTGTGTGCATGATATATGTATGAGCACGTGTACATGTGCATGCTGTGTGAATGTGCATTGTGTGCATGTGTACATGTGCATGGTGTGTGCTGCATGCACATATGCATGATGTGTGTTTGTACCTGTGTACATGTGGTACATGGTGTGTGCATGTGCATGCACACATGTTGCATGATTTATGTTTGTACATGTGTATATGTGGCCCATAGTCCGTGCATGTGTGCATAAGTACGTGTGGTGCATGGTATGTGCATGTGTGTGCACGCATGTGTGCACAATATATGTTTTTACTTATGTACATGTACATGTGTGTATGCTGTGCATATGTGTGTACATGCATGTGCACATGTGATTTGAGATGGAGGTGGGCTGTGTGCCTCCTGGGAGAGCGTGGAGGCCCCAGGGCACTGGCAGACTCCGTCTGAGGTCTCCAGGATGTCTCAGGCAGATTCTGTTCCTTGCATTCAGTCCCTAGGTGGCTTCAATTTGGATAGGAGGCCACCTTCCATTTTTTCTGTCCAAGAAATGGAGCTTGGTCCTTGAAATCAGACACTTAAAAGGCACTTTGCATTTTCTTAGGGGCTTAGACGCATTTGTGTGTCTGGGTCGAGTGAGACGCGATCATCTTGTTCCTGGCATTGTGAGTTAGGAAGTGCAGAAGTCCCAGGTGTCAGCCCAGTAGTTCCTGCCCCGTTCTAGTGGCTGCTCTATCACCTTTGAGGCCCTGGCTGGCATGGCACATGGAAGGTAGGGGGCTGGAAACGCAAAGGTTGCTGTTACAAGGACTCCTGGAGGCAGCTAGAGTCATTTCACATCAAACAAGACAGGCGAGCTTTGCTTGCCAGATGCAGGGCCGTAGTGTGCCGCTGGGTTAATGCAAACTTGATTGTATGGAAATCAGGACACAGCTAAATTAGTTTTCTGCAGACCAGATTCGCAATATGCTTGTGATAATGTTAATATTCTCACTCTCGGCGATTTACTTTGCAGCCTCTGTATCTCACAAGTGTACTTCCGTCTATGGCTGATGTGACGGTTGCTACTGCAAACTTCCATTAGTTACTACTTTTCCTCCCAACTACCTGCTCTGAAAACTGGGGAAACAGTTTCTTCGAAGTTAGCTCAGTAAACAGTGGAGCAAAGAGACAGAAGCTCGAGAAGCGCTGTTTACACTTCCGTGTTTCTGGAGGGTGGGGACTGGAGTTCAGCTTGGAGGCCCTACTTGGAGTTACGTGTCTATAAGGAAGCCAGAGCCTGTCATGTATGTTACCTAAATGCTATGGCCTCGCTATGCTACAGTTTCTTGATCTATAAAATTGTTTCAATTATGAGTCTTCGGATGATTAAGTGAGTTACTGCATGAGATGGGCTCAGTTCAGGGTCTCCCGATAGTAAAAGACTCAGGGAGTGCTATTAGCTATTATTTATTTACTTTTTTTTTTTTGGTGGGGTCTTGCTCTGTTGTCCAGGCTGGAGTGCAATGGTGCGGTCTTGGCTCACTGCAACCTCCACCTCCCAGGTTCAAATGATTCTCCTGCCTCAGCCTCCCAAATAGCTGGGATTACAGGTGCCCGCCACCATGCCCAACTAATTCTTGTATTTTTAGTAGAGTTAGGGTATCACCATGTTGGCCAGGCTGGTCTTGAACTCCTGACCTCGGCCTGCCTGCCTCAGCCTCCCAAAGTGCTGGGATTACAGGTGTGATTTTTTTAAGAGACAAGCTCTCCCTCTGTTGCCCAGGCTGGAGTACAGTGGTGTGATCATATCTCACTACGGCCTTGAACTCTTAAGCTCAAAGGATCCTCTCACCTCAGCTTCCTGAGTAGCTGGGACTGCAGTCACGCACTACCATGCCTTGCTAATTTTTCAAAGTTTTTAGCAGAGATGAAGTCTCACTGTGTTTCCCAGGCTGGCCTTGAACTCCTGGCCTCAAGCTCCTCCTCCGGCCTCAGCCCCCCACGGAAGGAGCCCCGGTCCTTCCGTACAAAATACAAAATACAAAAAAAAATAATTTTTGTATTTTTGGTAGAGACGGCGTTTCACCATATTGGCCAGGCTGGTCTCAAACTCCTGATCTCAAGTGATCCGCCTGCCTCGACCTCCCAAAGTGCTGGGATCACAGGTGTGAGCCAGCCCACTTGGCTAACATTTGCTGAGTGCGTACTTTGTGTCTGGGACTGCGTGAAGTGTTAACGATATAGCAACGGACAAAACAAAGTCCCTGCCGTTTGGAATCTACCTTCTAGTTGGGAGACAGGCAACAGAAGGTGGAACAAGAAACATGAAATATACCCTCAGGCAGGAGTTAGCACTCGGGACAGACAGGAAACGAGGGGGGCAGAGAGTGATGGCCAGCTGAGGAGCTGAAATAGACGGGGTACTAGCAGCATGAGATGAGAGGAGTGGGTGCAAAGGCCCTGAGGTGGGAGCATGCTTGGTCTACTTGAGGAACAGTAAGCGAATAGGCCACAGTGTCTGGGGAACAGTGATGTACCTCATTTATGGATGAGGGAGGAGAGAGATTAAATAGCTGGGACCCGGTCCCAGAGAAAGTGCCAGGGCTAGAATTCCCTCAGAGAAAAAGAAAAAGGAGGCGAGGCCAGGTGTGGTGGCTCATGTCTGTAATCTCAGTGCTTTGGGAGGCTGAGGTGGGAGGATTGCTCGATGCAGGAGTTTGAGACCAGCCTGGGCAACATAGTGAGATCCCATCTCTACAAAAACTTAAAAATCAGATGGATGTGGTGGTGCATGTCTATAGTTTCAGCTACTTGGGAGGCTGAGATGGGAGGACTGCTTGAGGCCAGGTGTTCAAGACCAGCCTGGGCAACACAGCAAGATTTTGTCTCTACAAATAATATAAATTAGCTGGGCATGGTAGTGTGCACCTGTAGTCTCAGCTACTTGGGAGGCTGAGATGGGAGGATTGCTTGAGCCCGGGAGTTCAAGACCAGCCTGGGCAGCATAGCAAGACCCTTCCTCTAAAAATAATAAAAAGTCAGCTGGACGTGGTGGTGTGCACCTGTAGCCTCAGCTACTTGGGAGGCTGAGGCAGGAGGATTGCTTGAATCCAGGAGTTGGAGGCTGCAGTGAGCTGTGATCACACCACTGCACTCCAGCCTGGGTGACACAGCAAGACTCTGTCTCAAAAAAAAAAAAAAAACAAGAACAAATAAATAAAAGGAGGTGGCAAAAGATGAAATAAATGGCAGTAGGACAGAGAGACAGAGAGAGAGAGAGAGAGAGAGGAGAGGGAGCCACAGGAAGGACGTGGTAGAGAAGGAGGAACTGGAGAGGGAGAGACGGCAAAGGAGAAGCTGGATATTGAATGGAAAATGTGGATGGGGGTCAGCCTCATGCAGGGCTCTAGCTGGCTCCCACTGGGAAACTGAAAGGAAGCAGAAATCTAATCCTTCTCTGGCAACCCCCAGGCAAACAAGAGCCCCTTAATCGCACAGTTGCCTTTCTTTTTCTTTCTTCCTTTTTTTTTTCTGTCGCCCAGAGCCGGAGTGCAGTGGTGTGATCTCGGCGATCTTGGCTCTCTGCAACCTCTGCCTCCCGGGTTCAAGTGATTCTCCTGCCTCAGCCTCCTGAGCAGCTGGGATTACAGGCACGTACCACCACACCTGGCTAATTTTTGTGTTTTTAGTAGAGACGGGGTTTCGCCATGTTGACCAGGCTGGTCTTGAACTCCTGGCCTCAAGCGATCCTCCCGCCTCGGCCTCCCCAAGTGCTGGGATGACAGGCATGCGCCACCGCACCCGGGCATTTTGCAGAGAGCCTTATCCGTGCAAGCTCCCTGAGGGCAGAACTGTGCGTAAGGCAGAAATGGCCACGAACACTTGCCTGGTCACTTCTCTTTTCCTTGCCCATGTGATAATAGGTTGGGAAGAGCTGGGAGCCTCTCTTCTTGTTAAGGCAGATTGCTGACAAAGTGCCTTGAAACGACTCTGGAATTGCTACGACGCCATGTGACTGTGGGACGTGCCCTCTGTCCGGCCGCTTTCCTGAGTGTGTGCTAGTGCTATGTTGCCACGCTTGTAGACAGGCAGCTGCCAGATACTCTGCCCTGAACACACGCTTGTCTGCCCCTATTAGAGGCCATGGATGGCCCCAGGCAGTGTAAGGGCAGAGACCCTGACCGACGGCTGTCTTCCCCTGGTCCTTGCCCCATGCCCTATGCATATTATATCGGCTGACCTCCAAGGTCATGGCTTTTCGAGGTTTAGCTGCACAGAGAGGTGGAATTTTCCAGAGCAGGCATCAATTTAATACTCTGATTTGGTCAAAGAGATGTCCGAGGCTCATCCTCACTGGAGGCTTTGATGGTCCCCACCCAGCTGTGTACACTGGGCAGGTCGCTTCTCCTCTCTGGACCTCAGCTGTTGCATTTTTTTTTTTTTTGAGATGAGTCTCCCTCTGTTGCCCAAGCTGAGATGCAGTGGTGTGATCTCGGCTCACTGCAGCCTCTGCCTCCCGGGTTCAAGTGATTCTTCTGCCTCAGCCTCTCAAGTAGCTGGGACTACAGGTACACGCCACCACACCTGGCTGATTTTTGTATTTTTAGTAGAGACAGGGTTTTGCTATATTGGCCAAGTTGATTTCGAATTCCTGACCTCTTGATCCGCCTGCCTTGGCCTCCCAAAGTGCTGGGATTACAGGCGTGAGCCACCGTGCCCAGCCCCCTCATTTCCTTTCTGTCCCTAGTCCCTGCTGGTGGTCCCTTTCTTTCCATGACCCCAGCACAGACCTGGTGGTCCCTTTGTGGTAATCTGGCAAGCCAATGACCCCTCCTCCCCTTCCCAAAGCACAGCTTCTGGCTCTGCCGACACCACCTTCTCCCTTTCCTCCTCCGGCTCTTGTGCTAGTGGCATCGGGGGGTAAGTGACACCAGGCCGTAGCTTGGGACAGCTGTGGGGAGAGGGGCCTGCTGGCTTCCAGGGCTTCCAATGGCCAGACCCACGTGGAAGCCTTCGGAATGATCCTGTTCATGTGGCAGGTGGATTCTGCAGCCACCCTCTCTGGCTTGGGGCCAGCTCAGTCCCTGGAGGGAGTTCCGAGCGTCTAGTATGTTTAAACGATGCCAGAGTCCCTGAGCCAGCCATGGGCATGGATGCCATTGGCCAGGCGGCACTCTCTGAGCATGGAAACCGTGCCCTGGGACTGGCTAATTGGCCTCCACACCTCCACGTGTTTGATGTTTTCCTCTGGGCCCTTTTCCTCCCGCCTTTGTCAGCCCGCTCAGGCTCCTGAGAGCCGGTATTCTAGAACGCAAATCATATCATTTGCTCCCTCCCAACCCGGCCCCTTTGAGAGTCGTGAAATTCAGCCTGGAGTCCAGGACCCTGGAGACGGAGCCGCTCCTCCACTTCTGGATCTGTGTCTCTCTCCGACTCCAGGGTGCGGTCTCAGCACATACACAGCCCCGTTCCCGCATCCACCTGCTCTTCGTGGTTGCTTCACCTCTGTCTTCTGGTGCCCACGGGCTTCCGTCCTCCTCACCTGCAGGGCCACAAAGTTCTAATGGGTGTTTTTTCAAACAGTCACCCTGTGAGATGAAACCATGCATCCACATCGCCTGGAGGGCTTGCTAAAGTGCGGGTCGCTGGAGATTCTGATCAGGGCTGGGGACCAGGGCTCCAGAACTGTCCCAGGTGTGCAGACGCTGGGGTCTGGGTGCCACACTCTGAGAACTGCTATTCTAGACCGTGGCAGAACATGTCTTCACGAGAAGAGGCTTTCTGACTTTTATTGTTTATTTATTAGTTTTTTCAGACAGAGTCTCACTCTGTTGCCCAGGCTGGAACGCAGCAGCCCGATCTAGGCACACTGCAACCTCCTTTTCCTGGATTCAAGTGATTCTTGGCTTTAGCCTCCTGTGTAGCTGGGACTACAGGTGCATGCCTGGCTAATTATTGTAATTTTTATTTTTTTTTAGTAGAGATGGGGTTTTGCCATGTTGGCCAGCCTGGTCTCGAACTCGTGACCTAAAGCGATCCACCTGCGTTGGCCTCCCAAAGTGCTGGGATTACAGGCGTGAGCCACTAAACCCGGCCATTTCCTGACCTTTTCAAAAGGTGAGAGAAAGAGCATGTGTGTGAGAGACGGAGAACATCAGCTCCTCCCTGGGTGCCAGGAGAACCTTCTGTGCCTGTCGTGACATCCATGCCCCTCTCACACATAGACGGGGAGCCCTGGGCAGTGTGTCAGCCTATTCTCACACTGCTGTAAAGAACTTCCCTGAGACTAGGTAATTTTTAAATTTTTATTTTATTATTTATTAGTTTTGAGACAGAGTTTCGCTCTTGTTGCCCAGGCTGGAGTGCAATGGAGGGATCTCAGCTCACTGCAACCTCCGCCTCCTGGGTTCAAGCAATTCTGCCTGAGCCTCCCAGGTAGCTGGGACTGCAGGTGTGAGCCACTGCGCCTGGCTGAAAGTCCAGACTTCTTGCTACATAGGTGGCTATGTGTCCTTTTGCTTAAAGAGACACTAGCTGAGTTTTCTGTTACTTGCAACCATGCCTGACCTCTAACCACCTCTTAAAAGACCTTGTCTCCAAAGACTGTCCCATTCGGAGGTCCTGGGGGTTAGGGTCTCAGTGCAGATTTTGCAGGGACTCAGTCAGCCGATCATCACAACAGACCTCCGTAAGTAGTGAATGAATGGCAAAGGAGGTGGCTCAAAGGCGGAGTTAGATTTCCGTTTGTGTGTGTTGAAGGAGCCGGCGATGGGGGTCTGGGCGTCTCTGCTGTCCACAGGAGGTGAGAGGCAGAGGGATGGGCTTGAGCTGACTCTCCATGTGACACTGCCTGCCTCTCTGAAGTTCTTCCCTGCCGTCTCCTTCTGTCCTACGTGACATCCCGACTGGGAACATGCGAAACAGCAGCTGACGCTGTCAGTGGGACGGCCGCCTCTCTGCCGTGCGCTCAGTGGTGACTGCCAACTCGATGACATGGAAACTTTGGCAGTGACATTGATCCCTCTTGCGGCGAGAAGGGGGACAGGAGCCCAGGATCATGGTGACGTCTTCTCTTTCAGGGGCAGTGACGGGGTGCAGCATTTCATAAAAGGCTGAGTTCAGCCCAGTCTTGAAAAGCCAGGAGAGAAAAGCAAAATTCTGTAAGAAACTTTTTTTTCCTTTGGAAGACATGAAGTTATTAATGGGTTAGCAAAATTATTTATTTTCTTTCTTTATGTCCTTTCTTTAAAACAGATGGAAAAGGATTTCTTTAAAAAAATTTTTTTTAGATGGAGTCTCGCTCTGTCTCCCAGGCTGGGGTGCAGTGGTGTGATCTTGGCTCACTGCAACCTCTGCTCCCAGGTTCAAGTGATTCTCCTGCCTCAGCCTCCTGAGTAGCTGGGTTACAGGCGTGTGCCACCGTGCCCGGCTAATTTTTGTATTTTTAGTAGAGACGGGGTTTTACCATATTAACCAGAATGGTCTCGATCTCCTGACCTCACGATCTGCCCATCTTGGCATCCAGCCTCCAGCTCCCAAGAAACAGGAACTAGAGGCATGTCTCACCATGCGAGGCTAATGTTTGTATTTTTTGTAGAGACAGGGTCTCCCTATGTTGCCCAGGCTGGTCTTGAACTCCTGGGCTCAAGTAATCCTGTTGCCTCAGCGTCCCACAGTGCTGGGATTACAGGGCTGAGCCGCTGCGCCCAGCCTGAGATTTATTTTTTAAAGCAGAACGGGGGAGATGCAGTGAGATGAGGGACGTAGGAGAAATCTCACCTGTTATTAATCTTGCTTCTGCCACATTGTCGTTGGGGGCACAGCATGAACAAGGCCTTGAGAGAAGTCCAAACACAATGCCGTGAGGGGCTTGGGGTGAGCAGGCTCCACGCGGTGCCGCCAAGGGCACGCTCTTGCTGCTAATCCATCTGCCCTATTGCAGGCCGAGCGCAGAGACCTGCGGCGGAGCACGCTGCGCTGGGGTCAGCTTCCAGACGTAACAAATCTGTTACAAGCCGGTTCAACCTCTAGCAATTGTAGGGTGAATGAGGGCTTGGAGAGCCGCGGAGCGGATGGGGGAGAAAAGGAGTGAGACGACTTCTTCCACGGGGGCCCTTCGGCCTCCACAGGTGTGCTGGGTTAGGAGGGTTTGCTGGCTGCCTCAGGCTGGGATGGGGTGAACTGGGAACATTCCTCGTTGGCGTGTTGGCTACACACCCAGCTTGCAGCCCTATATCAGGACCCGGTCCATGTGGCAGCTGGCAGTAATCTGGCTGAATGTAGGCAGCCTCCCACCTCCAGAACTTCCCTGCACACACGCACACACACACTTGTTGTTTCAGAAACACATTTACTGGGCACCTCTTTTGATTAGGGCAAACAATCTCTGACGTGACCCCGACATGCACAACCTTCTGATCTGGAGTCAGACGCACTACCGTTGCACCATGAGGCCTGCCCTGGGCACTTGTTTTGTACTGAGGGCTGAGATCCTGGAAGGAATAAAGCCCAGTCCTTGGACTTGGAAAACTTCACAGTCTTCTTTTTTTTTTTTTTAATTTTATTTTCATAGGTTATTGGAGAGTGGGTGATGTTTGGTTACGTAAGTTGCTAGTGGTGATTTGTGAGGTTTCGGAGTACCTATCTCCCGAGCAGTATACACTGTACCCAGTTTGTAGTCTTTTATCCCTCACCCCCTTCCCACTCTTTCCCCCGAGTCCCCAGAGTCCATTGTGTCATTCTTATGTCTTGCATCCTCATAGCTTAGCTCCCACTTATGAGTGAGACATACGATGTTTTGTTTTCCATTCCTGAGTGACTTCACTTAGAATAATAGTCTCTAATCCCATCCAGGCTGCTGCAAATGCCGTTAATTCATCTTTTATTATGGCTCTGTAGTATTCCATTGTATATATAAATATCACAATGAAAATTTTGCCCTCTTGAGAGATCTCAGCATTCACACAATGCACTGTTCTGCGGTGCTCATTCATGTGGCCACAAGCAGGTGTCATCCATGTACTCCATAGTATTCTTCTGTATGAATGCACCACACTTTATGTATCCATTCTCCTGCTGATGGAAGTTGGATGTTTCCCATTTTTGATTATGGTGAGTAAAGTTGGTAAGCACTTTTTTTTTTTTTTGAGATGGAATCTCACTCTGTCACCCAGGCTGGAGTGCAGTGGTGTGATCTCAGCTCACTGCAACCTCCACCTCCTGGGTTCAGGCAATTTTCATGCCTCAGCCTCTCAGCCTACTGAGTAGCTTGGGATTGCAGGTGTGTGCCACCATGCCTGGCTAATTTTTGTATTTTTAGTAGAGATGGGGTTTCACCATGTTGGCCAGGCTGGTCTCAAACTCCTGACCTCAAGCGATCTGCCCCCCTCAGCGTCCCAAAGTGTTGGGATTACAGGTGTGAGCCACCATGTCCAGCCAGTACTTTTTACTTTTATTTTGCAGGGAAACAAGCAATCATTTCTGTTAGGACTGTACCTAGGAGTGGAATTTCTGGGCCCAAGGGCAGGAGTATTTTTTGCTGTAGGAGATACTGTCCAACTGCTTTGCAAAGTAGTTTGACCCATTTTGACTCCTACAAATGGCATATGAAATGGGATTGATGTTTTGTGATGCCAAGTATGTTTCTATGATTATTGCAGTATTGCAGGTTTTTTTTTTTTTTTAAACTCTCAGCGTACACATCAGGAGACAGAGGCTAAGATAGGTGAAGGGACCCACCTCATTTCTTGCAGCAAGTAAACAGAAAAGAGGAAATCTGAGCCCAGGTTGCCTTAATGCTAATACCTGGGTCCTGTGGATCCCTCCCATTCCATTGGTACCATTAGTAAAAATGACCTATTCCATCACTACTTGATAAGTCTGCAGGGGAATGATGGGGGCTGGGGCCCACCACTTCCAGCCTTGGAAGCCAAGGAGTCAGAGGGATGGTGGTACCTCAACAGCACATAGCCAGCACCCCACAAAGAAACTTCCCAACACGATTGCATCCTTTGCAGCTCTAATTCCTACCTGACATGAGTCTCAACCTCTCTCTGATCCTCCCAGATTGTGACTTACATCACATTCACTGTTACGGTGGTTCACTTTGAAACCTGATGCTCAATCCAGCTTTCTAAACAATTATGGCTTACGGCTTCCTTCCAATTCTGAGCACCGAAGACAAGCACCCTTTGCAGTTGGGTTAGGGCTCTGCAGTCTTCTCTGTGTGTACTTGAGTCAGCAATCCCACCAGCTCTTGACAGCCAGTGCCAGGGACTCTGTCTAGACATTCTCGACTCCACCCAAGGATCTGGCCTCCAGATCTTCCTTGCATAAGAAAATGTCTTCTCATATAAGACAGGGCTGAAACTTCCGAGACAATATTGGGAGACTGTCAATCTCATGGAAACATCTGCTTTTGGTAAATCCCTGAATTGAAATGAACACCGTCTAGCAATTGTCTTAGTCCATTTTATGGTGCTATAGCAGGATAGCACAGACTGGGTAATTTATAATGAACAGAAATTTATTGGCTTATGATTCTGGAGGCTGAGAAGTCCAAGATCAAGGTGCTGCATCTGCTGAGGGCCTTCTTGTTGTGTCATCACGTCAGAAGAGCAAAGAGAGAGAAAATGAACAAGAGGGGGTGAACCCACTCCCACAGTAGAGAACTCAGTCACATGATACCAGCATTAGTCCACCCATTAGGGTGGAGCCCTCATAACCTAAATGCCTCTTGAAGGTTGCACCTCTTTTTTTTTTGGAAACGGAGTCTCGCTCTGTCATCTAGGCTGGAGTGCAGTGGCACAATCTCAGCTCACTGCAACCTCTGCCTTCCAGGTTCAAGTAATTCTCTTTCCTCAGCCTCTTGATTAGCTTGGATTACAGGTGCCCACCATCATGCTTGGCTAATTTTTGTATTTTTAGTAAAGATAGAGTTTCACCATGTTGGTCAGGCTGGTCTCGAACACCTGACCTCAGGTGATCTACCTACCTTGCCCTCCCAAAGTGCTGGGATTACAGGTATGAGTCACTGCACCTGGCCGAGGTCCCACCTCTTAATACTATTACAGTGGCAACTAAATTTCAACATGAGTTTTGGAGGGGCAAACATTCAAACCAAAGAAAAAATCTTTACTTAAGAAGCTGACAGAATGACCAATTTACTACAGATCTTTTCTTGCAATATCTTTCATTTCCTTTCTATTTTTCATTCATCTTCTTTTGGTTTATTTCTCCATGGTCCACACATAGTGTCTCTAGTTTATTTTCCTGCTGGGCCACGTCTTATTCTGATACACAAGGGGAGTTCACTAGAAGATGGAGATATTTTTCTCTGAATCACGACTGCAGCTGGGAGGCTGGCGGTGGCTTTCTTCCAAGGACTTTTATTTTCAGCACCATAAACTTCTTTACCACGGTGAAGAAGAGGCCATCAAAAGCCTGTTTATCTGCAGAGCTAAAAGCCTAGGAGCTATCTTTATTTATAGGAGCCTGTGAACGTTCATGATATTGGGTGAGGAATAAAATTGCAGCAAACCTGCTACTGCTTGAGTATCAAGAAATCTGTGTCTTGCAGGCTGTTCCAAGGCCAGCAGAGAGGCAGACAGACTGGGTTCAAATGCTGACTTTGCCCCACACAGCTGTGTGATCTGCATTAAGTGACCTTTTTGAGCCTCAGTTTCTTTATTTCTAAAATAGGAAATATAACACCTCCATCTAAGGGCTGCTGTGAAGGTTAAGAGTGATGATGTATTTGAGGCACACAGCTCAGTGCTGGTGGGTGGGTGATGATGGTGGGGGTTCTCCCTGCTTCTCTATGTGACTTGATTTAGAGGTCCTCGAGTTGTTCATTAAAAATTCTTTACAATTAGCTTTATTGAGGTATAATGCATGTATAATAAAGTACACTTATTTCAAGTCTAGTTTGATGAGATTGAACAAACATACACTTCCATGTAACTACTACCCCAATCAAGGTGTAGAACATTTCTTCACCCAGAAAGTTCCTTCGTGCCTCTTTACAGTCTATTTTAGTTTTCCATGGCTTCTGTAACAAAAGTACCACAAATGGAGTGGATTAAACAGCAGAACGTTGTTGTCTCACAGGTCTGGAAACTAGAAGTCTGAGATCAAGGTGTTGGCAGAGTTGGTTGCTTCTGAAGGCTGTGAGGGAGGGATCCACTCCAGGCTTCCTTCCTTAGCTTGTAGATGACTGTCTTCTATCTACGTCTCTTTATATCATCTTCCTTCTAGTTGTGTCTCTGTGTCCAAATTTCCCCCTTTTATAAGGATACCAGTCATATTGGATTAGCATCCACCATCATAACCTCATTTTAACTTGATTACTCCAAATAAGGTCACATTATGAGATATTAGGCATTAGGACTTCCACATATAAATCTGGCAGAGGATGGGGGGAAACACAGTTCGATTCATAACACAGTCAAACATCCCACCCTCACCCCAGGCAATCACACAGGTTTGCCTTTGGCAAACCTCAACTAGTTTGCCAGTTCTAGAGTTTCATATAAATGGAATTATACAGTATATGTTCTCTTGTGTCTGTTTCTTTTGCCTAGTTTTTGCTGTTTTTCATTTTGTTTTTTTTTTCTTTTTTAATCTCAGCTCACTGTACCCTCTACCTCTGGGGTTCAAGCAGTTCTCCTGCCTCAGCCTCCTGAGTAGCTAGTATTGCAGGCATGTGCCACCATGCCTAGCTAATTTTTTTGTATTTTTAGTAGAGATGGGGTTTCACCATGCTGGGCCAGGCTGGTCTCGAACTCCTGACTTTGTGATCCATCTGCGTTGGCCTCCCAAAGTGCTGGAATTACAGGTGTGAGCCACCGTGCCTGGCCTTGAGATTCATTTATACTGTAAATTGTTATCAGTAGGTCAATCATTTTGTTGCTGGATAGCATCCATTGACTGGATGTATCACATTTCGTTTATATACTCACCTATCAGTGAATGTGTGAATTGTTCCCCGGAGCCATTTTGACCGTGATTCAAAGTACAAGAAATACATTTTATATATACATACTCGCATGCACATATAAACACATATTAAGCTACACAAACGTTCCACCAATATGTAGCTTTCCTGCATGTGAAAGACTATTTGATCTATTTAATTCGATTCCACACAATGCTGGATAAGACCGCTAAACTGATTTTTTGATCCACAAGGTGGTCATGGCCTGGAGTTTAAAACTTCTTTGGAGTGGGAGTGGTAGAGAGGTTCCAGTCAGCGGAAAAAGAGTGAAGAAAAGATAACCAGACTACCATTTTAGCTTGTCCCTGCTACATTCACCTGCTGAACAAACAAAATCTAATCTTGGATACCACAGTAGATCTACCCAATGCACAGAGAGAATGTCAATTAAGACACACTCTCAGATTCACAAGAAAGCATAGTTTGGCATAGGTTTTGTCTAAGACTTTTCTTCATGTTCAGTCTTGGTCTCTGATTCTAAAGATGTGATTCAGAGCTGGGTTACCTCTTTTCTATCAAAGGGGATATGACTTGACCCCTGGTCAAGACGGTGCCCATCTCACAGAATAGGTTAGGGCAGACATAGGAAGGCAATGTTAGTAACAACACCAACAGCTCAGTGGCTTAACCCACAGAGATTTATTTCTTGCTCACTCTAAGTCCACCGAGAATTTGTGGACTCTGCTGGTCAACTCTCCTCCACGCGGTGATTCAGGGATCCAAGTTCCTTGGATTTTTGTGGCTCCATCTCAACATAAGGCCCCCTTTATGATCCAATGATGGGAGTGGGAGCCAAGAGCTAGTTGGAGGGTTATGTTCTGGCCTGAAAGCAATGCATACGACTTCTTTTCAAGCTCACTGTCTAGAATCAGTCCCTAGAACATGGACCTACTTAACTGCAAGGGAACTGAGAAGCATAATCATCCATCCACCTTGAGGAGAGGACTGGGCAGACTGCAGCTGTAAGGCTTATTGTCGAATTTAAAATGAAGGAACTGAGGCCAGTATAAGAAAAATTAAATTCCACTTTATTCAGCTCCCGGGCGAGGTTCTACGGTCCGGGAAAACCGGGGCCAGAGAAGTTGCGCTGACTTCCTGAAGTGCGGGTTTTTTATAGCCAGTGAGGGTGTCTTGTTTGGCTGTGAGGGAACAGGACGTGGACGGGGCAAGCTATTATTGGTAGGTAGGCGGGACTGCGGGTGAGCAGCGTCGGGGGGGCGGGGCAAGCTGCTATTGGGCATGGTTTGGCGGGGTTTCTTTTAAATTTTGGCGGGGTTTTTTTAACGGCGGGCTAGGTGTGGAGTGCAGAGTCTGGTGTTGAGTGCAGATCTGGATGCAGAGTGCAGAAGTGGGCGTTGGGGAAGCTACGTGGCACAGCTGAATGCCGAGTTCAGGGCTTGGTGCCGAGCGCGGAGTGGTGACGTAGTTTTTGGGCGCCGAGAGGGATGGGCGTGTCCGAGCTCCCGGCAAGACGACTGGTCTTACAGGAGCAATGTCTTCACAGCAATGTCTTTAGAGTCTTATAACCTGGAGTATGTCTTTCCTCCAGCTCTACAGATCTCCCTTATGCCCCCTGCCATCTGCTACCACCTGTACAAACCCATTTTTCTTCCTGTTCTGTGGAGCCCCGTTCTTGCTCCAGCAGTAGAGTCTGGGGAAGTATATCTTTGTTTCCCCCCATGCCTTGGCTTTGAATAGATGCAGAATTCAATGGCACTTTGTCTGCCTCTTCCGAAGTAAGTGAGAGGATGGCCCTGGGCCAGAGAAAGTGGGAGATTGCGAAGAAGCTTGGCTGGATTAGTAGTTTAGCTCTAGGTGGTCCTGCTTAAGCAAGAAAGCCTCTACAAGGACTGGCTCCCCAGCAGACAAGGCCAGGCATGTCAGAGAAGGCCCTGGAAATCATCAACTGTCCTACCATCTGTCTGAAAGTGGGCGAGGTCACTGGCAACTCTATTCATTGCCAGTCTTCTGTGCTAGCCTGAGACTTTCCCAAAGGGAGAGGGGCCTTGGCTGCAAAGACAGGCTTGCATTTTTACTCCCCCAACCCATCCCTCTTCATACAATGCTCTATGCACAGGTTTTATAAAAATACGACTGTCGTGTGAGTGAGGACATCCCGTATGCAAGCCTTCTGCCGGCTCCAGCAATAAAGAATTCGGGCCTTATTTATAGGACTGCCTCCAGGATCTGACAGGAAGAATTGAGCATGCTGCCAGGGTGCGAAATGAGATTTCCCAGAAAGCCATTCAGTGGGCTAAAGGGGCCTCTGGGGAGAGAGAGAGGAGACAGGCAAGGTGAATCAGACAGAATGATCAGGCCGGCAGCCTGTGGTGGGGGACCCTCCCTCCTCAGGAAGAGGGAAGGCAGCAGAACCTTCCTGAAACTCTTTTCCTAATCGAAGAAACCAAACATGTTCTCAAGCATCTGGGGGCTTTCTAGAGGACACCTTAGCCTCAGGCAACCGGCCATTCCTCTCCTCTCCCTCCTCTTCCCTCCTCTGACTGCCCCTCCTCCCCTCTCCCTTTACCCATCCCTCCTCTCCCTCCCACTCCTTCTCCTTCTGTGTTCCCTCCCCTCTCTCCTCCCCTCCTCTGTCTTCTTCTTTCATCATTTTCCCTCCCCCCTAGGCATCAGGGCTGTTCATAAATGGCTCTCTCTCCTCTGCACTTTGGCTCCATTTGAAATGAGGTTTGCCCATGTGATTTGTTTGGCCAGTGGAGTGGGAGTGAATGTTTTGGGTGCAGATGCTTCAAGAGTCAGTGTCTGTGTTGCTCACTTCCTTTTCTCTGCCACAGTGACCAGCAATGCTAGAAATACTAGCCACCCTCTCGGTCTGGGACCTGGAATGAGTGTGACACAGCTGACCCTGTCTCAATGTGTAGCAAGAAAGAGAAGAAGTCTTTGTTGTTTTATGCCACCGAGACTTGGGGGTTGTTTGTTACTGCGGCATAACTTACCTTACACTGACTGATACACTTGCTGTGCCAGAACCTTGGAAATGACTTGTGCTGCTGCAAGAGACATTTAAGTGGCCAGGTATCTCTTTCAATACAGTGCTAACTGTGTTAGACTATTCTTGCACTGTTTTTAAAGAAATACTCGGGATTCAGTAATTTATGAAGAAAAGAGGTCTAATGGACTCGTGGTTCTGCAGGCTGTACAGGAAGCATAGCTCTGGCATCAGCTTCCTGGGAGGCCTCAGGAAGCTTCCAGTCACGGCGGAAGCTGAAGCAGGAGCAGGCATCTCACATAGTAGGAACACAAGCAAGAGAGGAGGGGCAGGGTGCCACACACTTTTAAATGACCAGATCTTGCAAGAACTCGTTCATTATCGCAAAGGCAGCACAAGGGGATGGTGCTAAACCATTCATGAGAAATCATCCCCATGATCCAATCAGCTCCCTCCAGGCCCCACCTCCAACACTGGGGATTACGACTCAGCATGAGCTTTGGGTGGGAACAAATATCCAAAGGATATCACTGACCCAGCTCTTTTTAATAACCACAAAGTGTGGTCTGGGGGACAGGGAGATGGAGGACAGTTCTTTGACCTGCCAAAGTTAATGGGAAAGCTTCGAGGTGTGCTCGTGTTGGAAACCTACCTGGCCTCGTTCCTGTTGTCATGCTGTTCCAGAGGGAAGTCGATGTCCCAAAGCGTAAGAGTTGTTCTCGTTTTCCGGCAGTAAATGATTCTTAACCTTTACACCCGACAGCTCTTGTGTGGGGATTTATGCGGTGCTCAGGGCCGATGTGGACTGGCTCTCTTTCGCTCCATTTCCTTGTCAGCTGGGGCTTGGAAGAGGCAATTCTTTTTCTGGTGTTGAGGAATAGGCTTCTAGCCCAAAGATTCATTTTGTTTCTTTTTTGTTTTGTTGCCTTGACTGTCTGATGCTTCTGGGTTTTAAGATTGATTAATCTCTGCCCTGAAACCTTACCTCTTTTGTTTTTTCAAAAAAATTTCCCTTGGAGACAGTGTTGTGGGGTATCTGCCTGGAACCTCTGAAGGTCAAGGGCATGGAGAGAGGCCTGATAATGCCCCTTAAGACCAATCATTCATTCCTTAGTGCAAGCCCTGTGTCAAGGGTGAGGATGCAGGAACTGGAAAGCCATGAGCCCTCATGGGGGCCACATCTGTCCTGAGAGCCACTTTTTCTTTATCTTTCTTTCTTTCTTTCTTTTTTTTTTGAGATGGAGGATGGAGTTTCACTCTTGTGGCCCAGGCTGCAGTGCAATGGTGCAATCTCAGCTCACTGCAATCTCTGCCTCCCAGATTAAAGCGATTCTCCTACCTCAGCCTCCCAAGTAGCTGGAATTACAGGTGCCTGCCATCACATGCCCAGCTAATTTTTTGTATGTAGTAGAGATGGGGTTTCACCATGTTGGTCAGGCTGGTCTCTAACTTCTGACCTCAGGTGATCCGCCTGCCCTGGCCTCCCAAAGTGCTGGGATTACAGGCATGAGCCACCACACCTGGCTGATAGCCTTTTTTCCCCCTCCCTCCCTCCCTTCCTTCCTCCCCCCACGCTTCTAGATAGAGCCTTAGAGTCTCACCCTGTTGGCCAGGCTGGAGTGTGGTGGTGGAGTCACAGCTCACTGCAGCCTTGACCTCCCAGACTCAAGCAACCTGCTTCAGCCTCCCAAGTAGCTGTGACTATAGGGATGTGCCACCATTCCCCACTAATTTTTTTATTTTTTAACAGATGGGATTTAATTACATTGTCCAGGTGAGTACTGAACTACTGACGTTAAGCTATCCTCCCACTGTGGTCTTCCAGAGCACGAGGATTGCACCCTATGGGCCAGCTGTGGTCCTGCCTTGGTCACAGGCATGCCTGCTGCAGCCCTTGGAGCCCACACCTGGATTTGTCTGGTCATGTCAGAGGGTCATGATGGGCCACAGCAAGGCCATGTTGCCTCAGAGCAACCAGAAGAGGAGGATTGAGGGGACTTTAAGGACTCAGGAGGACTCCAGGGGAGAGGGTGGGAAGGGGACTTTGGGGAGAAGGTGTTATGGACTGAACATGTGTGTTCCCCCAAATTGTGTATGTTGAAACCTATTCTCCAACGTGATGGTATTTAGGAGGCATCACTTTTGAGAGGTGATTTAGGTCATGAGGATTTGAGAGGGTTTGAGAGGTGATTAGGTCATGAGGATCCTCATGAATGGGATGAGTGCCCTTATAAAAGAGTCCCCAGAGAGCTGTTTGTCCCTTTTGAGGACAAAGCAAGGAGGTACCATCTAGGAACCAGGAAGTGGGCCCTCACCTGACACCAGACCTGCTAGTGTCTTGAGCTTGGACTGGCCGGCCTCCAGAACCATGAGCAACACATTCATGTTGTTTATAATCTACCAAGGCTATGGTATTTTTGTCATAACACCTGAACCAGTGGAGACAGAAGGGAGGTGACGAAGAGGTATTTCTGGGAAGGTGTGATGGTGAATATTGAGTGTTAACTTGATTGGATTGAAGGATGCAAAGTATTGTTCCTGGGTGCGTCTGTGAGGGTGTTGCCAAAGGAGATGAACATTTGAGTCAGTGGGCTGGGAAAGGCAGACCCACCCTCAATCTGGGTGGGCATCATCGAGTCACTTGCCAGCAGGGCC
This sequence comes from Plecturocebus donacophilus, assembly GCA_004027715.1. Lineage (NCBI taxonomy): Eukaryota > Metazoa > Chordata > Mammalia > Primates > Pitheciidae > Plecturocebus > Plecturocebus donacophilus. The sequence continues at coordinate 39,692 of PVKP010016882.1, forward strand.
AGCATAAAAGCAGGCAGAAGAAGGTGAAAAGACAGGCAAGGCATGGTGGCTCATGCCTGTAATCCTAGCACTTTGGGAGGCTGAGGGGGATGTTGATTGCCTGAGGTCAGGAGTTCGAGACCAGCCTGCCCAACATGGTGAAACCCTGTTTCTACTAAAAACGCAAAAATAGCTGGGCATGGAGACGGGCCCCTGTAATCTCAGCTACTCAGGATGCTGAGGCAGGAGAATTGCTTAAACCTGGGAGGCGGAGGTCACAGTGAGCCAAGGTAGTGCCACTGCACTCCAGCCTGGACAATAGAGTGAGACTCTGCCTCAAAAAAAAAAAAAAGGACATGGAATGGCTAGGCCGGTCTAGTCTTCTGGCCCATATGGCCTCCATCTTTCTCCCACGCTGGATGCTTTCTGCTCTTGAACATTGGACTCCAAGGTCTTCAGCTTTGGGACTTGGATGGGCTTCCTTGCTCCTCATCTTGCAGACGGCTTATTGTGGGATCTCACCTTGTGACTGTGTGAGTCAATGCTCCTTCGTAAACTCCCTTTTGCACATGCATCTATTCTGTTAGTTCTGTCCCTCTAGAGAACACTGACTAATACAGAAGGGAAGCAAGCAAGCAAGGGGAGGGGCTTAGCATAGCGAGGTCATCGCAAAACAAGTGGCAGAGAGGCTGGAAAACTTGCAATGGGGTGAAATGCCAGAGCCCCAAGTTCAGACAGGTGAGTTCAAATCCAATCCCACCGCCTACTGCTGTGTGACCCCTGGGCAGGGTTTTTAATGTCTCTGAGCTCCAATTTCCTCATCCGTAAAAACGAGAAAGATATCAATTGCTCAGCAAGGGTATCTCAAGAACAAAATGAAATACAAAATTAGCAGCATCTGGCACCCCGTATCCTTGCATACATGAGTCTTGCCTTCTGAGGTGGTGGGCTCCCTCTGTGGGCTGCAGATAGTGGGTGGTGTTTGTCACACAGTCACACTGGAGCAGTCCCTTTTATGTGGCCATTGCTTTATTAATCTGTCTGCATGTCTCACGGATCGAATCACAGTCCCTTAAACATACGAATGCACTTCAGATTGCACTTTTGAGAGACTGCCCACCCAAAAGATTTAAGCTGATACAGTGAGTCATTGTTCTGTTCCTGGAAAATTCTTTTAACAAGAAGTCAGTGTATCTACTGCTGCATTTTAACATGCAGGATTTTCTCGTTAAAAAAAAAAATAATATGGCTTAGAACCTACCAGGTGACAGACACTGTGTCAAGCACTTTCCTCTTATTACCTCAAATCCATAAAACAATCTGTAGGAAAGTTATCTGTGACTTTCTTTTATGGATGAAGAGTCAGACTTAGTGATATGACATCCAAGGACACAGAGCAGTGAGTGGCCAGTACCATTGAATATTCTTTTCTTTCCTGTGTCTTCCATCCTCACCTCTTAACTACACCTTCTTCATTATCATGTAACCATGGTCTCTGCCTACCTGTTCCTCCAGGCTCATCTCAAGGTCCATCTCTTTCGGGAACTCTTGGATAACCACTCCCATCCATAGGGATTCCTTTCTTCTCCATCTTTCCATAGCCTCATGATTGGAAGCAATTTATCCTGATTCTTTGTGCCCTGTCTTTGGGGCTCTCCTTCTCTCCTGCTACAAACTCCCTGAGCACCTGGGTTCAGACATTGTCAGCTGCATCATCAATGTGCTAATGGCTGCCAGGTGTATATCTCTGGGGCAAATTGCTGCTCAGAGTCCTGGGTCCAGTTACTCTCCACCTCTGTTATTCGTAAATTTTTGATGCTGCAAAGAAAAGTCAGCACTGGGACAAAGAATCTCTCAGCAAGGCAATCTTTGCTTCCTGCAAAAAGGGTACCCTCGCTGGCAATCTTGCCAGGAGAGTGCAATGAACAAAGGAAAAGCAGACATACTTATCCTTTATGCATTTGGGGTCATCCTTTCTGCTGTGTCTGATCTCTGTTGGTTGGAGCCAGACCTGACAATCTAAACTAAAACCTGTTTGGCTAACAACTTAAAAATTTTCTAAACAGGTAAAAGCAATGGAGAACAAAAAATCTTCCTTTTTTGTTTTTTGTTTTTTTGAAAGTCTAAATAAGGAAGAGGCATAGGCTGCAAGCTGGGACATGCCTGTGAGCACATCCAGCACAGATATCTTGGTTAGAGTACAAGGACATAGAATGTACGACATGCCTGTTAGCATGGCATGTCTAACAGCTACAGAGGATAGGGCTTAATAAAGAACTACTAGCAAAAAAGCAAGAAATCTTTCAAGAAAGCATTTAAAACAAACTATTATTTCTAACAATTATGATTATCTTTAACAAGAAAGGAAACTTTGAAGAGGGAATTTTCTACTTCCTACAAGCTCCTAGACATTTGCTCTTCTCTCTTCCCTCCATTTCAGATTTCACTGAAATCAATATAGTCAGAACTGAATTCACCTCCTTCCCTTCCCAGCCAGCTTTTCTTCTAGCAATTCTTTGTCATCTCTCCTTCTCACTCCCAACATCTGATGTGGGATGATCAAGAGCTCATGAAGTTCAGACAGTCCTCTCTATTGGTAAGGCTTATATGTCTCGGGCATTTTTTGGTGTCATTCAAATATAGGCAAGATGTTGACCCCCTCCAGGGCACATCAGACTCGCTTCCCGGAATATACCCTGTCCCTAAGCCTGAGCTGGGCAGGGCCAGCTGTGGCTCCCAGCTCCTTTGTGGCATTCTCAACCTGTCTCATTTTGCAGGAGCAGATGCTAAGATGGAATCTGGAGTGCAAAATGTTTACTAGGGATCACATCTGTGCAAGAGGAATGGGGAAGAAACTGCTGTGGGCAGAGAGAGAAGTTGAATGGCAATGCAGACCCTGCATAGCCACCAGCCAGGGTATCTTGGAAACACCTGCATGGCATTACCTTATCCCACAATCCCATCCACCCACCTGCTGCAAGCAGACACTCTCTCCAGCCCCCTCTCTCAATGGAAGGCAAGTTTATTTAAATATCGCCATGTTAATGGCCGTGAAGTGGTTTGCTCAGTAGGCTAGAAAAGAACCTTACTCAATTTGTATTAACGCTCTTCACCTCTGCTGAAGATTTCCTCTTGGACTGCAGATCACGATACTGGAGTTTCATTGCCCTGGCACAAGGGAAACAATTTCTCTCCATTTAAAGGCTGTGATAATGCTTTATGAGGGTGCCCTTCACTTGCTAAGATATTAAAATGATAATAAATCAAAGTTCAACACAGTGGATGAGCCGCGGCTTCATCAACATTTAGAGAATCCCTTGTAGATTTCCTGGTGAATTGCCCTTGATCCTTCCTACTCGTTTGTACTTAGGCTCCCGGAGAGAATTCAGAATGCAACAGAGAGAGGCTAGGGGATGCAGGAAAGAAGAAGGAAGTCTTGCAGTTTTAGTTTACCTGGTCTAAGTGGGACCTGTGGGAGGTGAAGCAGACAGCAGGGGCTGGCTGGTGTGTAATTCTGAGGGGTAGGTGGAACGGGGGTCAGTAGCCTTTACAGAGACCTGCACAACCATGTTCCCCATCCCAACACTCCTTTTCTGGGACTGTGTATTCATGGAGGCTGAGAATGATGCATACCTTCAAGAATAAAAACACCAGGTGATTGCGTGGCTCACACCTGTAATCTCAGCCCTTTGGGAGGTCGAGGCAGGTGGATCACCTGAGGTCAGGAGTTCGAGACCAGCCTGGTCAACATGGCGAAACCCCATCTCTACTAAAAATACAAAAATTAGGTGGGTATGGTGGTGGGTGCCTCTAATCCCAGCTACTTGGGAGGCTGAGGCAGGAGAATCACTTGAACCTGGGAGGCAGAGGTTGCAATGAGCCGAGATGACTCCATTGCACTCCAGCCTGGATGAGGAGAGCAAAACTCCATCTCAAAAAAAAAAAAGAAATATACTAGCAGGGAAATCAATGCCCCCATTCTGGGACCTAGAGCAAGAGAGGAGAATAAAGGCCCTTTGCAAATAGCCGTCTTCATTTATGACGTGGCATGGAGAAGGTACTCAGAGGCGACACAGCCGGTACTTGCTGGGGTTGCTGCTGCAACTGTCTTGGTGCTTTTGGGATGCTGTAACAAAAATGCCGCAGATCACGTGGCTTACAAACCACAGAAATTTATTTCTCATGATTCTGGAGGCTGAGAAGTCCAAGAGCAAGGCGCCAGCAGATTTAGCATCTGGTGAGGGACTGACTTCTCGTTCATAGACAGCAAATTCTTGCTGTGTCCTCACATCATGAAAAAGGCAAGTGTTCTCTCTTGGACCTCTATAAAGGCCCCAGTCCCATTTGTGAAGGCTCCACCCTCATGATCTAATCACCTCCAAAAGGCCTTATCTCCTAATACCATCCCCTCTGGGTGCGAATTTCAACATATGAATTCTGGGGGTGACACAAACATTCAGACTATAGCAACAGAGTGCCGCAGCAATGGCACTGGCTGGCCTCAGCAACGGAGATTTATTTTCTTTTAATTTTGGAGGGTGAAAGTGTGAGACAAAGACATCGGCAGGCTTGGTTTTACCTTGTCTCATGTGATCTTCCCTGTGTATTGTTCCCTGTTTAAATTTCTTCTTCTTTTCTTTTTTTCTAACTCATTCATGTTTTTAAACTTTTATTTTAGGCTCGGGGTACATGTGCAGGTTTGTTATATAGGTAAACTCATGTCACAGGGATTTGCTGTATAGATTATTTCATCACCCAGGTACTCAGCCTAGTACTCAACAGTCATTTTTTTCTGATCCCCTCCCTCCTCCAACCCTCCACCCTAGTGTAGGCCCTAGTGTGTGTTCTTCCCCTCTTTGTGCCCACGTGGTCTCATTGTTTAGCTCCCACTTATAAGTGAGAACATGTGGTATTCGGTTTTCTGTTCCTGCATTAGTTTGCTAATGAGGATGGCCTGCAGCGTCACCCATGTTGCTGTAAAGAACATGATCTCATTCTTTTTTGTGGCTGTATAGTATTTCATAGTCTGTATGTACTGTATTTTCTTTATCCTATCTGTCACTGATGGGCATTTAGGTTGATTCCATGTCTTTGCTATTGTGAATACTGCTGCAACAGATCTGTGGATGTGTCTTTATAATAGAATGATTTATACTTCTTTGGGTGTATATCCAGTAATAGGATGGCTAGGTCAAATGGCACTTCTGTTTTTAGCTCTTTGAGGAATCACCACACTGCATTCCACAATGGTTGAACGAATTAACACTCCCACCAACAGTGTATCAGCATTCGCTTTTCTCCAGAACCTCACCAGCGTCTGTTATTTTTTTGACATTTTAACAATAGCCATTCTGACTGGTCTGAGATGGTATCTCATTGTGGTTTCAGATTTCCTCTTCTTAGAAGGACTTTGTTTTAACTCAGTTACCAATCACCTCATTTTAACGTGATCAGCTCTTTAAAGACTCTATCTCCAAAGACAGTCACATTTTGAGGTACTTGGGGTTCGGATTTCAACCTGTGCGTTGATGGTGGTGAGGGTCACAGAATTTGGCCCATAATAGCACTGTAGGGAGAAAGATGACAAGAAGAAGCCACAGAGACCCTGACAATTTAATGACAGCTGTACTTTTGTCCCAGCACAGCAGAGACGAGGGTATGATTTCACACCCGGTAGTGGCTATGAAAAATCTCCTTGTGCAACTGGAGGATGGCAGAAATGTCCTCATGGAGACTCACAGCTTCTTCTTAATTGGCTCTGTTTTAACTGGCACCTTCCTTGGTGGCTTGGTCTGGTAGAGCAGGTGGTAAAATCAGGGATAGACCAGAATGGGCTCATGGAGGGTCTTTGGATGCCTGGCACTGTGTTAGGGGCAGAGGCGGATTTCCTGGCATTTCCAGCTGGCAGGGGAAGGAAATCTCACTACCAAAGCAAGAGACCAAGAAAACGCTTCTATTGGCTGGGCACGGTGTCTCATGCCTATAATCCCAGCACTTTAGGAGGCTGAGGTAGGCAGATCACTAAAGGTCAGGAGTTTGAGACCAGCCTGGCCAACATGTGAAACCCCATCTCTACTAAAAATATAAACATTAGCTGGTGTGGCGGTGTTCACCTGTAATCCTAGCTACTTGGGAGAATGAGACAAGAGAATTGTTTGAACCTGGGAGGTGGAGGTTGTAGAGAGCTGAGATTGTACCCCTGCACTCCAGCCTGGGTGACAGAACAGACTTCATCTCAAAAAAAAAAAAAAAAAAAAGAAAAAAGAAAGAAAAGCCTCCTATATGAGCTAAATGTTTGTCTTCCCAAAATTCATTATTGATACCCTAACCCTGATGTGATGGTATTAGGAAGCAGAGACTTTGGCAGGTGATTAGGTCACAAGGGTGGAGCCCTCACAAATGGGATTAGTGCCCTTATAAGAAGCAGCCATCGATCTACCCCAACTGGAACTGGGAAGAGAGTCCTCTTCAGAACATGGCCATGCTGGCCTTCTGATGGTGGACTTCCAGTCTTCAGAACTGTGAGAAATACATCTCTGTTGTTTATAAGTCACCCAGTCTATGGTATTCTTGTTACAGCAGCGTGAGCCGGCTAAGACAGGTCCTCTGGGTGATGCTGTGAGTTCAAGACCTCAGAAGGAGGAGAGGGAAATGGGGACAGGATTCTTGTTGGGAGGAGGAATTTGACTTGGCCTTGGCAATTAGAGGCTGTAGAGAATAGCAAAGACGTAGAGAATGGCAGAATCAGCCGGCCACAAACTTCAGAAGGGGCTCTCGAGCTCAGCTTAGCTGCAAGCACCAGGCAATCATTTGAGTGGTTAGTGATATCTGTCTGAGTTCTGCTGATCAGCTTGGTGAAAAGTGGTTAGTGGGGCCAGGTGTGGTGGCTTGTGCCTATAATCCCAGCACTTTGGGAGGCTGAGGTGGGTGGATCACTTGAAGTCAGGAGTTCAAGACCAGGCTGGTCGACATGGTGAAAACCCGTCCCTACTAGAAATCCAAAAATTGGCTGGGTGTGGTGACAGGTGCCTGTAATCCCAGCTACTCAGGAGGCTGAGGCGGGAGAATAGCTTGAACTACGGAGGCAGAGGTTGCAGAGTCCAGATTGCGTCACTGCACTCCAGCCTGGGCGACAAAGTGAGATTCCCTCTCAAAAAAAGAAAAAAAAAAAAGATTTTGGTGGGGTGTGGTGGCTCACACCTGTAATCCCAGCACTTTGGAAGGCCAAGGCAGGAGGATCACTTGAGGTCAGGAGTTTGAGACCAGCCTGGGCAACATGGTGAAACCCCGTCTGTACTAATAATACAAAAATTAAGTTGGACACAATGGTGCACGTCTGTACTCCCAGCTACTCAGGAGGCTGTGGCAGGAGGATCACTTGAATTCGGGAGGCAGAGGTTGCAGTAAGCCAAGATCACACCACTGTACTCCAGCATGGATGACAGAGCAAAACTTCATCTAAAAAATAAAACAGAAATAGCAAGAGATTTCCATGAGCCAGGATGGCCCAGAACCTGTGAGGGGCTGTTAGCATCTCTATTTCAGAAATGAAAAATGGTACTCTTGGGAGATGAGTTGGGAGGATCACTTGAGGCCAAGGGTTCAAGACCAGCTTGGGCAATGTGGTGAGACACCATCTCTACACACACACACACACACACACACACACACACACACACACACACACACACACAC
>PVKP010016883.1:0-47257 GCA_004027715.1 Plecturocebus donacophilus
TCTGCTCATTTGGTCCCATTGCTCTGCTCTGGACTGTGGCTCCTGGGCTGGCCCAGCCCTGCTGCTGCTTCGTGTCACGTGGGGCAGCTGTGTTACAGCTCCTTTTGTACCCATTGTTGGCGGGTTCCAGGTTCTTGTCCTATGTCTAAGAAGAATGAGATCACATGGACAACTGAAGAGTCAGCAGCGTGGAGAGTTTTACTGAGTGATGAAACAGCTCTCAGCAGAGAGGGAGACACAGGTTGGGCAGCCTACCTATCCAAAGTTGGGTAGTACTCCCAACTCAAAGCTGGGCAGTCCCCTAGTGTGGCTGAGTCTGGGACTTTTATGGCTTCAGAATAGGGGAATGTGTGCGGATTGGATTTTGAATACGCAAAAAAGACTAAAACAAAGACACCACTCAAAGGTAACATGACAGTGTAAAACACCAATTAAGGAAGGGTAGATATTGTAAAATAGGAGAAGGGTGGGGATCAATCAGAGGAAAGTGTGCCAAATGGGAACAGAGGTTCTCAATCCAGTCCATGGATTTATCCAAGACTTGTGGCTTGGTTTTCAGGCTTTAAACTGTCTTTAGTTTGAAGGTCAGGTTTCACCAGGAACCTACCCCTGTCTACCTCCTGCGACTATCAGAGTTAAGATTCATTTTTCACTCCCATATGAATAACCAGCTGTCCTCAGGTCATTTACTAAGAAGACTTTCTTCATCTGTGTGGAATTTTCTGTCTCATGCAGTCCTCATGATCACCGTGTGTGGCAGGCAACAGAGACTTGTACAGTAAATTAAGTTGTCAAGTTGTCATGAGCCATTCAGTTAGTAAAGGATGAAACCAGAATTTTTAAAAATACACTATAAAAGTAATATTTGCTCACTGTAAAAATTCAAATATAGACGATTATAAAGTGAAAAGTAAAATGCCCTAACTCGTATTAATACTACTCAAGTGTCATTGCTTATAAAGCAAACATTAATATTTTCTTGTATTTTTCTGAAATTGTCTATACATATGAAATCACATACCTTTATGTCTATTTCTGTTTATATTTTCATTACTTTCTCTATAAAGAGAAAGATATAGAAAAAATTTCATATATCTTATATGTCTATACAACTTTCTTGTTTTATCTTTTAGATCCTGATAGGATTATATTGTGTATATTGACACTTGCTTTTAACATTTAACAATACCTTTTGTAAAATGTTCCACTTCAGTATGTATACATTTTATTCTTGTATGAATATTTGAATTGAATTTAATTAACAACATTAAATTATTTCCAGTTTTATGGTATTATATTCTTTCTATTCAAATTGCATATAACAGACTTTTAAAAATGTTGACAATCTAATAGGTATGTCATTGTTTTCACTTCAATATATTTAATGAATGACTTTTAATACCTTTTTCTAGGTTTGAAACCATGTGGATCTCTTTTCCATGAACTTTTTTTTTTTTTGATACAGAGTCTCACTCTGTCAACCAGGTTAAAGTGCAGTGGCGCAATCTCAGCTCACTGCAACCTCTGCCTCCCGGGTTCAAGGGATTCTTCTGCCTCAGCCTCCTGAGTAGCCGGTATTATAGGTGCACACCACCATGCCCAACTAATTTTTGTATTTTTTGTAGAGATGGGGTTTCACCATGTTGGTCAGGCTGGTCGTGAACTCCCGACCACAGGTGATCTACCCGCCTCAGCCTCCCCAAATGCTAAGATTACAGGCGTGAGCCACCATGCCTGGCCTTCCATGAACTTTTGATTCATGTGCTTTGCCTATTTTCACCATTTGGCTTTTTGACTTGTTTTATTAGAGCTTTTTTATATTAAGGGAATTAAGCCTTTGTTTGACATAAGTGTTGCAAATAATTTCTCCATTGTTTTGGTAATTTAGTGTTTACTTAGCTTTTCTTAATTTAATGTTGCTTTCAATTCCTTCTGTTAATCTTTACTTCCCCAGGATAGGAGGATGGGTCACATAAAAGAAAGTTGTAATATTCATGAATTTATTTAATTGCATAGTTCTGTCTCCCCTGTTGTTCTGTGATGTGGAGTTATGTTACTGTATATTGCCCATTTCTGCAGTTTTTCATCCTCCATAAAACATGTTGGCCAATGCGCATCTATCTATTCTGCATAGGACTGGCAGAAATTCAGATATACTCAATCCTTTGATGTATTGCTGAATTGAAGCGCATGTATTGCCAAAACAAACAGACCAACAAAACCCCCAAAAAACTACTGGAAAAGTTCTCTGAATCATTTTTTTCTGTAGTATGAAAAAGCAAAATCATATATATCTACTGTATATGAACTGTATATGCATTTGACTCTATGAAATGCTGGAATTTGAAATAACAGGTTAAACTAAAAAGCAATTCGTGTATTATTTAAAAACAGCTCATACTTATAGAGATGTAAGCAAAAGAATGTCAAAGAATAATTTGCCAGATCTAGTCTTCATGTTCTCTCAATTGCACACATGCAGACACACATACACAAATAATAAAGGCTTTGAAAAAGTCAGCCCCATGTAAAGAATTGGCAGCAAGTAGTAAAACAATGAGTTACTACTCTAGCTAAGGAGAAAAAAATTTGCATATGAAATAATTGCATTCAATAAAAAATTTATGTACATGGTAAATTGTACAGAACTGAGTACAGTTTTAAACTAATGTTTACAACAAATTATGTGCTAGACACATTTCTCCTTTAGTTTTTATAATGGATTAAAAGTTGATTTGGGCCACTGTGTAATCCTGGCACTTTGAGAGGCTGTGGCAGGTGGATCACAAGGTCAGTAGTTTCAGATAAGCCTGGCCAAAATGGTGAAACCCCATCTCTACTAAAAATACAAAAATTATCTAGGTGTGATGGCACACACCTGTAATCCCAGCTACTTGGGAGACTGAGGCAGGAGAATTGCTTGAACCTAGGAGACGGAGGTTACAGTGAACCGAGATCATGCCACTGCACTCCAGCCTGGGCAACAGAGTGAGACTCCATATCAAAAAAAAAAGTTGATTTGTATTTCTATTTTATAACTAAAGAAACTGAGTTTCAGTAAGGTTAAGTAATTTGGCTCAGGTCACACATCTAGTAAGGGGCAGACTTTGGATTCCAAACCAAGTCTTTAAGCTACCACATAGTACTGCTTCCTAAAAGAAGTTCTGAGAAACAAGACAAATGTAAGCCAAAATAATCAGAGAAGCATCCAGGGAAAACAAAACTTTAGCTTTCAAAAATGAATAGGATTTAAATGAGCAAAGTTGCATAAGGGGGACTTATTGCATGGGGAAACAGCATGAATGAAATCATCACTGTAAGAATGAATGTAGTGCATAAAGGGAAGGGATTTCTATGATTGGAATTCATGCATAGGGGATCATACAGGTAATATGCAGCTAATGACGGAATTCAGAAAAAGAAGTGTTGACTTAACCGGCTACAGGATGGGCAGTGTGGAGACAATGAATATGATTGGTTAGATTAACAAGGTGAAAAGTGCTGATTTGGAAAGATCATCTGCCTGGCATATAGAGTGTTATCCAAAAGGCAAGTTGCTAAATATCTGTCTTAGTCTGTATCGTTATAACAAAATACTTTAGACTGGGTAATGTATAAAGAACAGAAATTTATATCTTAACAGTTCTGGAGGTCAGGAAGTCCAAGGTCAAGGCACTGGCATTGGTGTCTGCTGTCTGGTGAAAGCTGTTGTCTGATTCCAAGATGGCACCTTGTTGCTCTGTCCTCACATGGTAGAAAGTAGAAGGACAAGAGAATGAACCCAGTCTCTCAAACCCTTTTATAACAGCCCTAACCCCATCTATGAGGTCTCTGTACTCATGACTTAATCACCTCTTAAAGACCCTACCTCTTAATACTATCACATTGATGATTAAATTTCAACAGAAGAATTTTTAGAGAACACATTCAGACCAATAGCAACATCCAAGAAGATAGGTAGGTGGCTATTGATATAATTCCTATAGGATGAATGAGAGAAGTGGATTAGGATGATAGGTATGACTAAAAAGCAACTTGAAGGACATTTTGAAGATGAGAAATGGGAAATAAGGTAAATCTTATTGTTTTGGCATGTTCTAAATATTCATTGTTCTGTTAAAAAACTGTTAGAATAATTCTTTTTTTTTTTTTTTAGACCGAATCTCGCTCTGTCACCCAGGCTGGAGTTCAGTGGTGCAATCTCGGCTCACTGCAACTTCTGCCTCCTGGGTTCAAGCGATTCTCCTGCCTCAGCCTCCGGAGTAGCTGGGACTACAGGAGCTCACCACCACGCCCAGCTAATTTTTTTGTGTTTTAGTAGGGACAGGGTTTCACCATGTTGCCAGGCTGGTCTCTTAACTCCTGAGCTCAGGCAATCCACCCACCTCGGCCTCCCAATGTACTGGGATTACAGGCGTGAGCCCCTACGCCCAGCCAAAAAATTTTAGAATAATTCTATAAAATTATAGAACCAAGCTTAGCTATAAGTTATTTTGGGAATGCTTTGTTTATCACACATTTTTTTCCAGATAGCTGAATTAACAAAGTTTCCACCTTAACCCATTTCCCGTTTAGAAAAATAAAAAGTGTAGCTTGCTGCCAGTGCTCATTTCTCAAGGCAAACAAGAGATGGTTTAATCCAGATTTGAATAGTCCCTTAGCCTTCATTGCTTGTCTGAAGGGAGGAAGAAACAAATAAAGGGTGATTGAAGAAAATAATTGTCATTGACAGTTACTATCATCATTAAACCCATTTTTATTTCAACTGAGTGTTGCTTGAATTTATCTGAAGCAAATCCCTTAGCCTAGAGGTTCATGGTATTTCAAGAGCTGTGGCTTCAGCCGGGCACAGTGGCTCATGCCTGTAATCTCCACACTTTGGGAAGCTTAGGCAGGCGGATCATGAGGTCAGGAGTTTGTGACCAGCCTGGCCAACATGGTGAAACCCCACATCTACTAAAAATACAAAAATTAGCTGGGCATGGTGACACATGCCTGTAATCTCAGCTACTTGTGGGGCTGAGGCAAGAGAATTGCTTGAACTGGGGAAGCGGAGGTTGCGTTGAGCTGAAACTGCGCCACTGCACTCCAGCCTGGGAGACAGAGTGGGACTCCATCTCAGAAAAAAAAAAAAATAAGAGCTGTAGCTTCATTTGAGCTTTCCCATAACATTGTATTGTCTTCATCCTTAGGCTCTTTTGCCTCATGGTAGAGAAATGGGAGCGCAGACTTCTGATGTAGCACACTTTCTCTTTCACATCCATGGGAAAGGAGAGGATAGCTTTTAGCTACCATGTGAAAGTCTAGGGATTCCTTGTGATTGGACCAATTTCAGCTCCTGTGAAGGATGGGATTACGTAAGTGGGTTTAGGCCACCCAAGGAAGTTGGGGATCATTCTTAACCAAATGGTGTAGCTCAGAAATTCAGGGTTCCTGATAGGAAAATCTTGAGGGATTGATGCTGGAAGGCAACAAAAAATGATTATTGTCTAGCCTTAGCTTTTCTATTGTTCTAGAATTTGAACCATAAGACTGTCAGATTCATGCTTGATGTATCATTATTTCCTCCCTCTGCACCTAACAAAGAGCACATAGTATGTAGTTACAGGTGGGGCTTTTGTTGGCAGGGGGTGGGGAGGTAGTTGTCAGTTGAGTCCCTGAATGAACATTCATTCATTGATAGGAACATCTCTTGAAAGAAAACATTTTAAAATCAAAGTGATAAGGGAAATTTGTATCCAAAACTATGTAAAAACATACATGAGTGAATGTAGATAAGTTTTCTTTGAGAAAAGAGAGATGCCATATTTGAGAAAAAAGATCTCTGTAGAGAAAATATAGCTATGTCGTATACATAAAAATTAGAAAATCAAATCCTTAATATATTGAGATGGCACACACCAATATATATTTCGTATGATTACATAGTTTACAATAACATTAATATTTATGGAAATATTTTTTGCCTGAATATTTGTGACATACAAGCATTAAAATTAGATTTTGAAATATTGGAACTTGTGAATGGATTGCTTGTATAGATTTACTTGTTGTCTGTGAGGGAAAAATGTTAAAATTGCATTTAAAAACTCAGGATCCAACTTAAGATAATAATATTAGTACAACAGTTTGAGCACCTACAAGGTATCTGTTGCTTCACATGGACCAGCTGTTTAATGCTGAAATAATCTTATAAGTAAGCCTCATTATCACTAATTACTACTAAATGAACTGAGTTAGTGAGAAGTTAAACAACAAAAAATAGAGATATAAAATAGTAAAGCAAGAATCAAACCCAATAAAATGTGCTCCAAAAAAATGTTTCATCATTATCCTGCTTGTCTTATTTGAAATATAGTCCCTTGAAATGTGGATTCGTGTGCGATGGATTTACTAAGGAAGTGCCAGCAGAAAACACTGGGCTGGGGGTTGACAGGTGGGGAGAGTAAGGCTAGGGAAGAAGAAGCTGAGCAAGAGTGTGATTCTGTTGCATTTCCAGCCTCAACTTAAACCTATGGAAAACACGTCCCATCTGGGCAAGGTTGCTGGACATCCCCGTCCCCATACCTTTCACCTGTCCCAGAGAAATGTATATTTTGTGGCACTAGCTCTCTCTGTACGATAGTACTCCTAGGAAAGTTGCAGATACAAATTATTAGAAATTAGAAACCTAGAACAGAACCTGGGTGGTAGGTGCCCAGAAAGGGCTCCAGGGATCTGAAGTGTTCTTGGTAGAGCACTGATGTTATCCCATCTATGACCCTGCTAATAAAGAAAACCATGTGGTGGCTAGGAGCACGTTCTTGATCCAGACCACTGGAGTCAAATCTGGGCTGTGACACTTGGTCAAGTTTCTTATTTGTGCTTTATTTTCTGTATCTGTAAAATGTGGACTAATTGTTTTACTTAAACACATGAGGTCATTTTCAGGATTAAATGAATGTATATATCCACCTAGTCTGTATGTAGATTAGAGCTGGATGGGAAGCAGAGCTATTATCATGTGACTTACTTACAGCATGTCCCACAGCTGGTTAGTCGCACAGCCAAGATGGGACCTCCAGGACACTACTACTTCTTGCTGGCCATATATGTATTAATTTAAAATTGACTGCTTCTTGCTTACCACAGATATGTTAATTTCAAAATTTCATAAAGTTCTATGTGCTCTCTGGTGTATTGAATATCTCAAGTAATTGAAAAGTAATATATATGCTAATATAGGGCCAGAAGGTACCTTAAAGTTCATGAGTAATCTATTAAAAATTCAAAGAACAATATATACTCTAAACATGCTGTGTTACAAACTATCTTAAAAGTAGTGTTCTGTTTTGTTTTGTTTTTATATTCTTGAAGTGTTTGGCCAAAGAACCTAATTCATTCAAATTTTAAAATAAATGACTATAAATCATAATGTGTTACCTCTCTTCAAGGGTACTTACATATTCATCAAGTCAAATAACCTTAATCCTAAGTGCTAGGTGGAAATTCAGAAATGAGTACACAAGGGAGGAAGACATTGATATGTAGTAGAGGAAGTGATTCTCTCCCAGCATATCACTCTTCAAGGGCATTTACTGAAGTAACTTTATTTGGAACTTATGTAGGTCAAATTAAGAATAGTAAATAAACTGGAAGAGTAAAACACAAGCAAAGTAATTGTATGTGGCAATGTTCCAGCGTGAAGAAAAAAATTTCAGGTAGCACAAACTACACAAACTTATTGATGAATTGATAATTTATACCTACTTGTGTTTGATTCTTAATCAGGACTTTTGTTTGCAAGTTATAGAAACCCAACTGAACTAGTTTCAGAAAAAGAAAGGAATGTATTGACTCAGTTATTAAAAAAACTTGAGCAAATAAACCACAGTTGGCAGAGATGCACTGGTTTCAGGAACAGCTTCAGTGAAGTGTTCGAACTCTGCCCAGCCTGTCTTGTCTTGTCTCTGGTACCTCTGTGTGCTTGCTTGATGCTATCTCACTGAATGCTGGCTTCTTTCATGTACTGAGAAACATCATCCCTGGAGGTCACTGAACCTCACAACTCATATTCAGCTTCTAGAGGGGGTTGAATTCTTTTTCATAGTTTGAAAAATTCCAAGATCGGCTGGGCACCCTTCCCTGAATTGGCCAATTGTGGCTGGCAGGGCAAGGTTGTGTTTGAAGATGGTAGACCTATGAGAATTCGGGACTGTAGTAATGGGTGAGTTATTTCCCAGAAATAACTATCCCTCATTTCTCCCCTTTTCCCCTTCCTTTTCTTTTTCTTTTTCTCACTTCCTCTCTTCTTGGCATCACCTCATGGGCTTTAGCTAAGTCCATTTATGCTGTGGCCCCTTGACACCACGTCAGCAAGTCAGGGTTTGCGTTGCACCCTTACCTTCTTCAGAGAGGAGTGCCTGTGGTACACAGATGCCATTCCCTTGTTAATTTTGGTTGCCTCTCATACCTTGGCTATATTGTCATGCTAAAAGAAAGAGCCCTTTCTTTTAGGGATGAGAATATGGCAGGAGACACAGAGAGAGAGGGGCAGATACCTCTGTGCTCCCATTGTCACATGAGCATGTCAGCATGATCATATGCTCATCTATCTACACAGTTAGTTCTGGCTGAAATGTCCTCATAGGCAGCATTACTTTAGGAGCTAGCTGACCTTTGGATAACTTTTTTCAGAGATGGATTACAGGCTTTTATGTGGGCAGCAACCTGTGCCTCAGGTGGGTACATAAAGCAGGGTGCCAGGAACAAGAATGGGCAGGAAGAAAAGCGATGGGAATTTACAAAATTTCCAGCTCATTACAGATTACACTCATCACCTCTTTCCTTTTGTTATAGTTTTGAATCTATTGAGTTGCAAGTTGTTTTTCAAGAGCTATGTTCCACTCTTCCACTCATGTTTTAACAAGCAAGGAGCCACATGTTAAATGGGTAGAGTTGGAAGAATGAGTACAGGAAAATTATTCAAAACAGCTCTAGTTGGCTGGGTGTGGTGACTCCCGCCTGTAATCCCAGAACTTTGGGAGGCTGAGGTGGGCAGATCACGAGGTCAGGAGATCAAGATCATCTGGGCCAATGTGGTGAAACCCCATCTCTACTAAAAATACAAAAAAAATTAGCTGGGTGTGGCAGCGCACGCCTGTAGTCTCAGCTACTCGGGAGGCTGAGGCAGGAGAATTCTTCAACCCAGTAGACGGAGATTGCAGTGAGCCGAGATTGTGCCACTGCACTACAGCCTGGGTGTGGGTGATAGTGTGAGACTTCATCTCAACCAAATACAAAAAGCTCTAGTAACCTCCCTGTGTTTCTCACATATTGGTAAGTAGGCTCAGACAAGACAAAAAAGGTACTTTCTCCTGCTTTACCCCAAAATGAACAACTAAAGCATGACATACATACATTTAGCTATGAATAAAGAAACCTGTTTAACTTCAGTCATGTATGGGAAATGTATATTTGTGATGAGTCCGTGTTACAAACAATGACACAGACAATCATGACCTGGGTATAAATGTACAAATCTCCAAATTGTTAGTTTATGGTAGAAAATTTAGGATGTATGAGTTTCCTGGGGCTGCTGTAATAAATGACTGCAAGCTGGATAGGTTGAAACAGCAGAAAAATTATTCTCTCACAGCTCTGGAGATCAGAAGTCTGAAATCAAGATATAAGCGGGCCAGGCTCCTTCCGAAAGCTCCCCTTCCTTACCTCTTCCAGATTCTGGCAGCTTCTGGCATTTTTCTGGCTTGCGGCAGCATCTCTCCAACCTCCGCCGGCATCTTCATGTCTCCATCCTCTCTCTGCGTGTATCTGTGTCTGAATCTCCCTCTCCTTTCTCTCATAAAGACATAAGTCATTGGATTGAGAGCCCACCTTAATCCTGTATGATCTCATCTCAACCAATTACATCTGCAAAGACCCTCTTTTCAAATAAAGTCCTCTTCCGAGGTTCCAAATGGACATGAATTTTCAGGAGGCCCTGTTAACACAGCACAGGGGAATCAAGCAAAGAAAAAAAAAAATGTTTCTTTCAGTCAGCATTATTGTTTAGGTAATTGGCTGTTTGAAGCCTGAAAAACCATATGGATTTTTGTTGACCAGCACTCAGTGTCTTTCACAGAAAGCCTTTTCTGAACTGAATCTGTTTTCAAGGTAGGTGCTGGTAAAGGGAGACTAGCAGGTAGGCACGGTTTTGCCAGAGATCTCATTCCTTCAGTCACTGAAGGAAAACATACATTTCCCATAAGATTTTCTTGCCTCATATTTTGAAACAGTTTCTTGGTTCTAAGTTCTAGGGAATTCTGCAACTCATAGAATTTTTTGGTCTTATCCCTGTACTCAGTCACTTGATCTTAGGTTCTCTTTGGATCATCCCACTCTGTATAGCTCGAGTTAAGCAGAATAAGATACCACCAAGTGTAGATTCTTTGAATCATTTTATTACTTTTTACATTGTAAAAAATGAATCTATGGAATGAGTTGTTGACATTTAAGACTTTTCAATAATATTGTGTCCTTTGCATCAAATTCCACCCCCAAGCTCTGCCCTCAGGCAACTATAGAGTGGATAGAAATGCTTTCCTCTCTCACCAGAATAATGAAGACATTTGCTGAGAGCTGATTAGGAGGTATGCATAGATTGGGAAAGGTTTTAGGATAGCCACTTGAGGGAGATGAACAGAATGCAGAGCAAAACCAAAGATTGACTTTCTGAGGCAAAAGTGTGAGTTATGAACTTTGAAGTCTTCTGCGAATAGTTGTATAAAGTACGTCTTCAGTGTCCCAAGTGGAGGATGAGAAGGAGCAGATTACAGGAGTGATTCACCATTTGAGATTTTGGGTCAGTTGTGAGAGTGCTGATCAGTGATGAGTTCAAGTGGCCTCCCACGAGAAAATGGCAGGCTGAGCAACTGGAAAAGTGTGAAAGAGCTATCGGAAGGAAAGAGACGCACAGAGATTTTCAGACGTAGGGTACTCGTGGGCAGATACAAGGACAGATGTGACAATGGGATTCAGTAGCTGAAGTGGGATGCAGTGTAGTGGTGATAATCAGGAACTTCAGAGGCAAATGAATTTAGTGATTCAGACTCACTGATGTTGACGTCATGGAAAGGGTAGTATTCATTTTATTTTATTTCAATTCAATAAATAGTTATTAAGTACTCTTTTTTGCTGCAGGGGCTATGTTTGGCATATTTGACCTGGATAAAGTAGGTAACAAGAGATGATGAGGTTAGGAAAAATGGTCGTTGCCAAGGTCAGCTTTATGGACAATGTTAATTTCCACCTTGGTTTTGGCTACTCTTGAGCAACTGTTTATTGTTCTTTTCCTTTCTTGCTAAGATATCTCAAGTGTATCCGAAGGCTCCAAGCACTTGATCTAACAGGAGAGACTATTTTTCTCTTTAAAAGATTCAGGTGGAAGTCTTTTCCTTTCTTTTTCGCCTGTGTTTGGGTTTCTGGGCTGTTCCTTTAGTACTCACACAGTTAACAAATAACCCACAGCTGCCAGGCCCTCCTTGACTGGTCTGTTTTGCCACAGAAGGTAAGCTCACAAGCCTCTCATCATTCTGGGTCTGTAAACCCCACTTTTGTACAAATGCGTGGGATCAATAACACAGTTCGATGTCATCAGGGGAATTTCCATGTTTGCGTCTTGCCCCCACTTCCATATGCACTGCTTTATACTCCTTTTTATTTATTTCGGCTGCCATCACGTAGCCAGGCTACAAGCAAAACTAAAGTAAATGTTCATTCCAGGGTTAGAAATACCAATTTATCTATATTCATGTACTTTCTATGGCCATGACTTTCTTTAATAATTCCTACAATTTTAATATTTTTTAATAGTGGCAACTCTTGGCATTCCCACTGTGACTGTGATAGTCATGTGAATGTGGGAAGTAACCAGAATAAGCAACGCTTTTGAAGTGCTACTCTTTAATCTACTGATACATTACAGCCTTACTTTTCTTAGTATTTTGTAAAAAAATGTATACCTCTTATCATCATTACAAACAATGCAATAATGCAAAAGCAGAAGTCTTATTTTCTCTGTGGACAGTTACCCAGCACATCAGAAAGTTGGGTTAATGGCGCATTCAGCCAACCAGCAGGAGGGGGCCTGGAGCTCTGTGTGTGCCTCACGCTGCCTTCTCAGACAGTGCCGTGGTTCCTGGCACTAAAGAAGAGTATCATAACAGAGCTCAACACACAGGTTTGTTGACGGTTTAAAATGTCTGTAGAATTTGTTGTGGGAGCAGAAAAGAATGAGCAGCCGCCATCGGGAGATTGGTAGCAGTGCCCTGGCTTGAGCAGGCTCTGTAAGCACGGCGTGAAGCATTGTGGAAAATCCTATCCTGTGCTCAGCATTTGAGCCAATGGCCCTGTCCTGCACTGATCAAAGTGCTCCCATTTCCTCAAGTCGTATCCTCCATTAAACAGGTTATGTCCATCCTTAAGGAACAATGGTGTCTCATTAATATCCCCATGGTAGTCTGAAAATTTCCTCTTTAGAAATTATTCTTCTATTCTAATTATTCTATTCTAACAGAAATTATTCTTCTGTTCTTCAGGAGTTTGATAATCAGGTTTATTTTTTTCTCTCATATTAACAGCCTCTTAATTTATATTTATCCTTGCATGTCATTTCCAAGCACTTGTTTTTCTCTTTTCCCCCCTCTCTTTGCTTGCATCCTATTTTGCCAAGGGCATGCTTCTTCCAAGCCTTTTTATGCTCTCCTCCCATGATCAGTATCAAGTTTGCAGCAAGCTTCCTTGTTGTTTTATAGGTTGATGTTTTTGCTTAGGAAATTCTCATGTTTTAAGCTGTATCCTCAATCCGTAATCTGAAGGTCAGATTACAATTTAATTCTTCTGGAAGCCCTCATCAGGTTTCAAAGAGAAGCCTTGCTGTTTGCTCTTTTTAGGAAGGAACACATTGAAAGGTCATGGGTCTGTCTTCTCATCCTAGAGGCCAAGGGGCCCTGGGACTGGAGTGGTAAGGAGGCCAGGAGCCCCCTCCCCAGGTGTAAGACTCCCAGTCTGGTGCTGCACCTCTGAGGGCATCAGCATGTGGTGGTCCCTGCTAGTGGCTTCCAGAAGCACCTTCTGGCGTTGTTGCTGACAGCTGTCGGCAGCTTGTCTTATTGAAGCCTTTCATCCTCCCTCCCACTGGCAGCAACTTCCAGGGTCCCTGATGCGTCTCCAACACACTTCCTGCAATAGTGTAGCCATTAGAGAAGTACAGACTTTGGGGTCAGACCAGCCTGGTTTAAAATCCCATCTACCATTTCCCAGCCGTGGTACTTTGAGCTTGTGATCTAATCTCTGAGTTTCAGTACATTTGTAAGATTGAGGATTATAATGTCTTTCTTATAGATTTGTTGTAAATAGTAAATCAGATACATAGAATAATGCATATGTAGCTAGCAGATAGTAGGTGTAAATAAAAGACAGATGTTACTATTATTCCGGGGATAAATTGGTAGCTTGGCAGTTTGGTGTTAGTTTTAGCACTTCTTGTGAAGACAAAAAAAAAGCACTTGCTCTTAAAAGTTTCTTTCAAACTGTTTATTTGAAGCTCCCCAAAGTCAGGCACCACCCAGCATCACACACCCTTAACTCCCTCTTCCTACACGTCAGTGAAGGCTATTAGTGTCTAAGGCTGTCATGACAGTAACCAACTCTCCTGTGCCCTAAAGCCTTCTTTCCAAGACCTACCTTGTAGAGCTCAGTACAACCTTCAGGTTTTGCCTGAAGTTACGAGGCACTTAGCGAAAATCTCACATGTGCCTGAATATTTTACTGTTGACATCTTACCAGTGCCCTGTTCCCCTTGGAAGACTGAGGAACTCAAAAACATCAAGTCTCAGGCAGAAGCTCAAACTAGATATAGAAATGAAATTCTAATAGAAATTCTGGGTTCTACTTCTGTGCAATCATTGTTACTATGCAACCATGCTTGAACAATAATAACTACCCTTTTCAAGCAAAATAGAAGTTTCTGCCTTCAGGGCTCATGACCTTTTAGAGACAAAACAAGTGCAAACAAAACCGTGTGCAGTTTTTTCCATGCATGTGATGTTAAAAATGTACCCGAGGCTTAGGTGTGGTATGACTCACTGTGTAACACAAAAGAAAACTGGATTTAAACACTTGAATTTCTTGGCTGCCCCTTCAGACTCTACCCACTACATCCCCTTTCCCCCCTTGCGTAGATTTTCCTATAGAAAAGAGAAAAACTATGGAGAAAATGGAAAACAAAGCCATAGGAGAAAATAGCTGAAAGCTGTTCATGTAAATGTGCATGCTGAAAGTAGAGAGCAAGCAAGGAGGTCAGAATGCAGTGCTGTGTTTGAGTAGTTAGGACTACACATGAAAGTGCTGATGAATTCGAAGGCTAAACTCTTGGATATTTAGGAACACACCAGGGCTTCTTTATCAGCTGAACAAAGATTCAAACAACTCTGAGGGGAAAGAAAAAAGAACTCTGTAACTCAGGGTCCCCAGCCTTTTTGCCAACAGGGAACTGGGTTCTGGAAGACAATTTTTCCATGGACTGTAGGATGGGGGAGATGGTTTTGGGATGAAACTGTTCCACATCAGATCATCAGGCATTAGAGTCTCATAAAGAGCACTCAACCTAGATCCCTCACAGACGCAATTCCCAGTAAGATTCGCGCTCCTGCTGCTTATCTGACAGGAGGTGGAGCTCAGGCCGTAATGTGAGTGCTGGGGAGGAGACATACAGATGAAGCTTTGCTCCCTGGCCTGCTGCTCACCTCCTGCTGTGTGGCCCAGTTCCTAACAGGCCTTGGACCAGTACTGGACTGGGGACCCCTGCTGTAATTGATGGCAACACCTATAGCTCACCTACACCAGGTACAAGGACCCATTTGGTCTACATATAGAATCTCTGGATGCTAGGGTGTGCTTTGCTCATTCTGAGTTGATTCCTAGGTTCTTGGACTAAAGTGGGTGAGTGTTATGAAGGGAACTAATAGAGCAAACAGTGGAAGGAGCACGTTCACGTGGATCATGCTTTTCACATGAGGACCAATTTCACTGCCCATTCTACTTGTTCCTAGTTTTCCTCTCCGAATTCGAGCAGTGTCACAGGCGCACGTAGCTAACAATGCTTTTTTTTCCCCTCTTTCAAATTGTAATAATAAAATTGTTATTAGCTTTTGATCTTAATCATTAAAATAAAAATAAAATGTGCAAGGAAACTTGCAGCAAGTTTCCTTGTTTCATGCGTGGATTTTTTTCTTAGGAAATCCTCACGTTTTAGGCTATACCCTCAATTCTTAGTCGGGAGGTCAGATTACAGTTTAATTCTTCTTGAACTTTATTGATTATAAAATCATCAATAAAAATGATTGGCCAGGTGCGATGGCTCACGCCTGTAATCTCAGCACTTTGCGAGGCCAAGGCGGGTGGAGCACGAGGTCAGGAGTTTAAGACCAGCCTGGCCAAGACGGTGAGACTCCATCTCTACTAAAAATACAAAAATGAGGGATTCGTGGCAGGTGCCTGTAATCCCAGCTACTTGGGAGGCTAAGGCAGGGAATTGCTTGAACCAGGAGGCGGAGATTGCATTGAGCCGAGATTGCACCACTGCACTCCAGCCTCGGCAACAGAGTGAGACTCCATCTCAAAAAAACAAAACAAAACAAAACAGAAAAAGATTGAGCCCTAGACTTCTTCCCAGCACCATGCATTTATGGAAATGAATGAGACCTCATCTCTCAGCTCTGGTAGGGATGAGTAAAGATAACATTTTGAGGTGGGCGAGAGGGAGACTCGGAGCATTTGTGCCTACAGCCTTGACTTCTTTCTTCCTATGTGACTATATATGTATATGGAAGGAGGAGGAAAGGCAAGCCTGGGAAGAAGCAAGCAAATCTCAAAACAGTTGCTCTACAGAATGAGCAAGGGACACAACAGTGAGTTAACAGCCAAAAAAGCCGATTAGTAAAGCCCTGTGTTTCTTGGAGTAAATGGTTGTCTCATCTGTGTTGTTGCCATTGTCATCAGCATGATCTTTACCATTGTCACCACCTCCAGAACAAATTAGACTTGAACTACACAACCTTTACATAATTGAGAAGAATATTCCTTTGAGAAACCGATAATAATTTATGTTAGTTTTCATGCTTGTTGTAGGGTGGTTTTATTTATTGTATCCTTCCTCTCATTTATGTCTGTGTAGGTTGAGCCAGTGATACAGAAAGGCCATGAGAGCCTGGTGCACCACATCCTGCTCTATCAGTGCAGCAGCGACTTCAACGACAGTGTTCTGGCGTCCGGCCATGAGTGCTATCACCCCAACATGCCCGACGCGTTCCTCACCTGTGAAACCGTGATTTTTGCCTGGGCTATTGGTGGAGAGGTGGGACTAATGATTACTGAGCTATAACAAAATTAATTGATCATGTTTCCCTCCACAAATAGGACTCCAATTAATACAAGTAAAACTCTAACTCTACTTTTGATATGAAGGTGGCTTAACTCCATTTTCCTAGGAAGGGATTCTTTCCTTAAGTCATTTTTATTTTATTTCATCAGTTGTAGATTAATGGGATTCCAGAGGGTTGAAATATCCTTGAAAATGGCTGGTTTTTGAGTGGAGCTCTCGGGGACTTTCATAAGACACTGTCTCATGGCATTTTCCATATTTAGGGTTTTTCTTATCCACCTCATGTTGGATTATCCCTTGGCACACCATTAGATCCCCATTATGTGCTCCTAGAAGTCCATTATGACAATCCGACTTACAAGGAAGGTGAGTTTATTGCTCATATATTTTACCTATGATTTTTATAAAAGTTTTGTACCTTGTAACTCTTGTGTCTATCAGAGTTGAAACAAAATAGCAGCCAGTGTTAGAAAGAATTAACCTATACATTTGTCATTCAATTTAGGATACTTTTAAAAGTGAAAGTGGGTACCATTTATAATTATACTGTAACAGCAGGCATTAACCAGCATCAAACCAGGTAAATGAGCACATGCAGTCATTAATCTTAAAAAATCATTTGCATACTACCTACCAGGAAGTAGAATAATAGACTTTTCCTTTGTGATGTGAATTAGTCCCTATGCATGGTGTTTATGGAACATTTTCTTTCTAACTGCACATAAGAGAAAGCTACCATTTATTATACTGAAAAGCATAAGCATTTTGTTGTGTGGTAAG
The DNA here is from genome assembly GCA_004027715.1 of Plecturocebus donacophilus. Taxonomy (NCBI): domain Eukaryota; kingdom Metazoa; phylum Chordata; class Mammalia; order Primates; family Pitheciidae; genus Plecturocebus; species Plecturocebus donacophilus. The sequence goes on from PVKP010016883.1 coordinate 17,201, forward strand.
CAAGTCATAGTATATTCAAGAAGTACTTAGGCAGTGACACTGTATAATATGATCCTGAAGTAAAGAAATATATTTGATTGCTGAAATTATTTGTATGATATTCCAAATCCCAACATTGATAGATTTAATATGAAATTATCAACAGAAGTAACTCCAAGTTTATTATTTTACATTGACTCATCCAATTATTCAGCAAATACCGAGCATTAACTATATGCCAGATCTGTGCTTGAGGATATGATGTGAGTGAAAAGCAGATGCTGTTCCCACCCTCATGGAAATTATAGCCCAGTGGGAAAGAGAAACAACCAAATAATCACAGCAATTATATGAAATTATGCATACACCAATTGATCCAAAGGAGATATCTGACACTATGAAAGTATTTAATTGTGACCTAATCCAGCCAGGGGTGTGTGGTGGTGGGAATGGTCTAGAAGTCTTTGTTAGAGAATCAAACTATTCATCTGGGTGACTGGAGATGCTGACGGGTTAGGTTTCAGTGAAGAAAGATGCGATGAACCTGCAGACGAAGGCTGAAGCAGACCATCTAAGGTCTTGTAGGGCCCATGAAGGATGTTGACCCTGAAGACAATGAGCAGCAATTGAAGAGTTTGATACAGTGGAGTCAAATAATGTTACTTGTGTTTGAAAAGACCACTCTGGCTGCTGCAGTATGAATAATAGATTATGAAGAGAGGACATGTGGTATGATATTTAAAGAGTAATGTTTCTATAAAAGTAGGCGTTAAGCCATTCTGTTGGTGAGCAAGCCAATATTCTTTTTTTTTAACCCTAAAGTAATTAATAGGAAATAGTTTCTCTCTAAATTCACTTTAATTTCCACCCACCAATTATATCCCACACTCTGAACCATGAATCTATGAGAATTACAGTTTAAAAACGCTCATAAACCAAGCATTTACAAAATAACCTGTTAAAAAATTCTAAAAGTTAGATTTCTATGAAATCATATCTGACTATAAAGTATAAAAATTATCATCACAATAACAATGTGATTAATTATTGAACATGTCTTATATTGTAATGTTTCTTTTAAAAATTTTTACATTTTGGATTTTAAATTATTAATAGAATATTTTACATAATGTATAATATTTCTCCAACTGGAAATTCTATGTGAACTACTTCTTCTTTTTATAGTCTTTATTAGAAAGGGGAAGACTTAATTTATTTGCCTTGTCTCTTGTCAATTAAGTTGACTTTCTCATAGTTTCAATGTAAAAATGAAATATCAGCTTATTTTCCTAACAGGTTAATAAAGAACTCAGAATTTTTAGTACTTTCTATTTTTATTCATATACATAATTAGACCATATTTTAGATTATAGTAATTTTATTTTTATAAATATAGTATAATGTGAATTTGTTTCCAGAAAAGTTTTTTAATAATCATGTTTTGCTTAATAAATTATTACTTTATTTAGTAGATTTTCTATTAATGGTACAAACAGCTAATGAAATTAATGAACCTAACTATAGTAAATGCAACTGAAATTTCTACTTATATTTTTTCCTGTTAAACTATTACAAGGAGGTAGATCCCAAAAATATAAAATATAAAACAAAATTGTGCAAGACATTTCCAGAGAAAATTCGAAGGTCAGTGTAGATGTTCTACATTATCATGGTCATGTGTATCTGCATTGGTAATTACATAAAAGAAGAATTGATTTTTATGATTTATTTGTTTAACAATTGATTGAAACCCTGGTATATGTGTGATCACTATATGTGTGACTAGCTGCTATTTATTGAGCACCTCATTTGTGCCACACTCTGTTCTAAGAACTTGGTGTTTAAACCACACGTCACCCTTATGAGGTAGTAGTGCTACTATTATGGCCATTTTCCATATTGGAAAACCGAAACACAAACTGATTAGGTAACTTTCTGTCTTCATCTCTTCTGTGCTGCTATAACAGAATGCCACAGACAGGGTAATTAATAACGAACAGAAATTTATCCCTCACAGTTCTGGAGGCTGAGAAGTACAAGTACATGACACTGGGATCTGATGAGGGGCTTCTTGCTGTGTCATAACATGGCAGAAGGCTTCACATGGTGGAAGGGTAAAGCGAGCAAGAGGGTACAAACCCACTTCTGAAATAATGACATTAAGCCATTGAAGGGGCAGAGCCCTCATGACCTAGACCTCTTAAAGGTCTCACCATTCAATACCATCACAATGGCAATTACATTTCAACAACATTCAGACCTACTTTTTGGAAGGGGTAAGCATTTAACCGTAGCACTTGCCCGAGGTCACATAACTCATAAGCAGCAGAGCTGGGATTTGCAGCCAGGTTGGTCAGCTCCAGAGTCGGTGTCCCTATGTCACACCACAGTGCCTCCTTGTGATGACCCAGAACATCTGAACAAGCTGGAGTCAACAAACACATAGTAGATTATTTTATGTTCACAATAACAAACTCACAAAGCAGGAAAGGAAGCTTGGATTTTTCCAAGGCTGTTGGAGAGATTGTGAGGTAAGAATTTCCTGGGATAATTATTGGAATACTTAATTTTAACAACTTATTTCGTCCTGAAACTTTCAAAGTAATGGATATCTTCTAAATATGTGTATGTGTGTATGTTTGTGAGTAAGGGGTATATAACATACAATGAGAAATATTTGATATAAAGACCTTGTGTTTAAAAATGATTGACTGGAAATAGACTAAGCTGATTGATTTAAAGGAGACAAGAAACCAAACTGAGGGCAAGAGATCAATCTGTTAGTTACAGGTGGATAAGTCACTACTGCAGAAGGAAGTCAATTAATTTCCAAGTTACTGAAACAAATTTATGAAAAGTTGGGGGCTCATACTCTCCCTCCCTGTAATGAATATGTCATAACAACAAGTATGTCTTATTCATCTCTCATCCCCACAATGCCTAATAGAGTGCTGTTTATATAATGGATTCTTAATAGTTGTGTGTTGATTGAATGACTGTTGAATGGAGAAGACAGTGGTGACAAGCTATAAAGAAATAAAGTTAATCTTTAGTAGTTTTCTTCATCAGCAGATAGTTTCTAAACTAAGGAATTTTTACCTCAAAGTAAATGTTACTGAACTTCATCTTGAACCAATATAAAATAAAACTTTTAATGAGTTATTATATATTCTAATGAATGACTTTAGAATCTTCATTCTGTCTTCATGTTAGATAATTATGGCATATAACAGCTAGATAACTGACACATTTCTCTCGTGGTATGCTGTGTAAGTTCACAAAGGTTGCAGGCAATATGGCTACTCATCTTTTAATTCTTTTTGACGAAACTGATTGTTGTCTGCCACTAATTTCTGCTTGTATTCTTGTCCTTCTTGACAGTTTATGGAAAATAAACTATTTCAACTAAACATGACAACTTAAAAATCAAACCAAGAATTTTCTTGGGAATGGAAACTTTTTTAAGAACTCAAACTCACTTTAATTATGTGTTTTTGTTCTAGGCTTAATAGATAATTCTGGACTGAGGTTATTTTATACAATGGATATAAGGAAATATGACGCTGGGGTGATTGAGGCTGGCCTCTGGGTGAGCCTCTTCCATACCATCCCTCCAGGGATGCCTGAGTTCCAGTCTGAGGGTCACTGCACTCTGGAGTGCCTAGAAGAGGTAGGCAGCATCTCAGTCTGAGCTGCTCTCTGCAGATTCATCCATGCTCTTAGAAACTGTGGCGTGAAAAATTGCATGTGTGTTTATTATCGATTCTTTTCTTGTTGACACATTGTGAAACCATTATTGCAATTTTAGTAGGACCTTTGACTGCTTTTTTTAATCTTGAAAGCTACAGGACTAGAACTCTAAAGACAGAAATCGTTGACAGGGTGCTTTTCTTCTTACCTGCCTTTTTTGTTTGTTGCATATCACATGCTTTATATCATTGTTTACAATTTCTACCTTTGTTTATGTAGTCTCTTTTTCTTTTCCCTACTTTACCTTTTATCCATATTGATTTTTTTTTCATTATTCGCTTTCACTTTCCTTTTTTCTCTGCCTTACAGTTTTCTTCCCTTCCTTCACACAGAGCAAAAATAACTAATATAAAAATAGATATTGGATAGGAGAAAAGCTCAGTATAAGTATTTAGTAATGCCAATTTTTACTTAAAGTTTTTTTAATGAAAATATTTCAACATGGATCATATTCTTTATGAATTATAAGATGTTGTTGTGGACAGTATGGCAGACTGGCGAGGTGGAAAAATTATGCTCTTCTGAGTTAGTTAGGCCACAGTTCATACAAATTGCCATGACTTCATTTACAAGCTATAAGACCATGGGCAATTCATTTAATTCCATTGACTCACTTTGGCTTTCTTATCTGGAAAAGTGGGAATAATACTTTCTTTTAAGAGTTTGGGTTTTCAGATTACTAACATGGTGGAATCTTTTTGCCAAGAGTGTTCATTGCCTCTTCTCCTCCTAAAAGAAGGAAAAATGAGGGTAACATGTAGAAACCATCTAGTAGGTCCCTCATAAGCTTCAGTCCCCCTACTTTTCTTGCAGTAAATGTTGCTTCACAAGAACACGGAACAATCCGAATTCAAAATGTTTGGCAGTTCAAGCATTCATTTAAGTTGCTTTAGCTTTTTATCTCAGTTGTCCCTCCAAGTGTGTTTGAGTGTGAACTGTCTGTACATGCGCCTGTTTGGGCTAATTGGGTCTTCCTTGGTGTCCCCCGCAGGCTCTGGAAGCCGAAAGACCAAGTGGAATTCATGTGTTTGCTGTTCTGCTCCACGCTCACCTGGCTGGCAGAGGCGTCAGGCTGCGTCATTTTCGAAAAGGGAAGGAAGTGAAATTGCTTGCCTATGATGATGATTTTGACTTCAATTTCCAGGAGTTTCAGTATCTAAAGGAAGAACAAACAATCTTACCAGTACGCACGTTTTTGTTCTTTTTAATTGACTGTTATAAAAGTCCTGAGACATATCTGCTGAGATGTGGCAAGATTTCTAGAAGTGAAATGAAATTTTCCTTGTATCTGTATTCTTAAAAACCACCCCCTGTGAGTTTTGTATAACCCAGATGGAATGTGTTTGATCTGTTTTCCAAAATTGAAACTCATTTTTTTCTGATTCCCAGAAGCAATTCAAGTTGTTGACAAGAAAAAAACAAAAACAAAAACCTTCAGATTCTGAGGACTAAACATTACTTTTTTTTCCATACTTGACATTTCAGTTAGTGATTCTTTGGGTTGAAATTCTGGCAGTAGTAAAATCAGAGGTGTCTTTATGCTCTCTTGAAAAGATATGATATTTTTAGATGTTCATTTTAGTAAAAATGAATGTAAGGATAATTCTTTTACCTGATAAAGCTATTTGGATATAGCTAATTAAACTATGCTGTGTGATCCAGCTTGACACAATACTTGGGGTTATGGTGAAGGAGAGAAGAGAATGAAGACTTCAAAAATGTTATAATGCTCTGTTTTCTCAAATTTTTATTCCGTGACCATCAAGCTCAATCGTAGTATAATTTTCTATTCTTATTTTACTTTTAAAAGTCAGACCCCTATACCATTTATGAAATGAGAGTAATAGCAATATCTTTTCTATATGATGCTGGAGACAGGGTTTTTAGGCGGGATGAATTGTCAGGGAGAAGACCTGGCACAATAGGATGTAAAAGGAAAGTTGAAAAAACAGAAGAAAGTCATGGAGAGGAAAGGGATCTTCTTTTTACTAATAGCTATCCCTTAAATCCGTAGCTTTGGATCTATATTCCCTTTAGCAATTATTTGTTACACCCTAAGAGTAGAAAGAAGTATGAGAAACAGTGATCTTGTCAAGGTTCTTAAGGACTGCACTCGATTTTATTGTGATGTCTCTGGGGCTTTCCAAACAGTATTATCTCAAATCTTCCTAACTGATGTGCCATGATCAGGGCATAAGTGTGATGAGATACTTATCTTTGGACACTCTGAGTGGTGTTGCAGGGAGGTCAGATTTAAGGACTAACACCCAGCGATGACTATCTCAGATCCATAAACAGCTTCATCTGCTTACCTGAAAGGGGAAACAAAAAAAATGTTATCATTTTCCATGTCTACTGTAATGTACAAAAGGATGGAAAACACTAGAACAATAAATTCCTGTTCATTTGCCTCACGATTCAATTTTAAGGAAATAAAGTCATGTCTAGGGAGCTTTAAAGAAAATAAGGTAAATGAAGAGGTGATCACGGTAATTACTATATCTTTCATTTATTAAGTGTTCATCTGCTACCAATGACTACGTATTATATCATTTAATCTCCTCATAATAGCTGTGAAAAAATAAGCACTATTTTTATCTTTAGGTTTTAGATGAGCAAATTGTGCCTGGGTTATACCTAGGTCATCCAGCTAGAGTATTGTGTAGTCTGGTCTGTACAGAGTTTTTTTTTTTTTTTTCTTGAGACACAGTCTTGCTCTGTTGCCAGGCTGGGGATGCAGTGGCATGATCTCAGCTCACTGCAACTTCTACCTCTTGGGATCAAGCGATTCTCCTGCCTCAGCCTCCCAGGTAGCTGGGACTAGTTTCACCATATTGGCAAGGATGGTCTCTGTCTCTTGATCTTGTGATCCACCCGCTTCCGCCTCCCAAAGTGCTGGGATTACAGGTGTCAGCAACTGCGCCCGGCCAGGAGTCTTATTTACTTGCTTGTCTGTTATGTTAGCAAACCTAGAATTAAACAGATGAGAGGTCTTCTGCTGAATTAAATTACTTGATGCATCCATTCATACAGCAAATATTAACTGTTGACCTACAAATATATTTGCTAAGTACATCAGCATAAAACTTCAGTCTGAAAGCTTTTACCTTTATGTTTCAGGGAGATAACCTAATTACAGAATGTCGCTACAGCACAAAAGATAGAGCTGAGATGACTTGGGTAAGAAAACTTTTATTATGATTAAAGTTCATTTATGGAGAGAAAGAAATAAACTTGATTTTAGAAGAAAATGGTAAAAACCATTTCCATTTGGAAAGAAAAGTTCTAAACATTTTGAGCATCAAGTATCATAAAAGTGATATCAGTGATGTTTTAGCATTTTATAAGACTTCAAATTAACGATATTATAGTATTAACTAATATTTGGAGTATAATTTATTGACTCTTTCATGGAAAGCTATCCTTAATCTTTTACTTTTTCTCATCTAATATTTTTAAAAGAACTGTGGTCATTAATTGACTGTCTACTTGAGCCTGGCTTAGATAAATCCAAACTTCCAAAGGAAGAAGGAACTTCATGACCTTGAGGCATTTGACTCATAGAGAAATCTGGTTCCAACAGATTTATTGGGGGAATTCCACCAAGCATTCAAGAAATAGATAATTCATGTCTTACTCAATCTCTTTCAGGAACACAAAAAGAGAGAACATCTCCCACCAACTTATGAAGTTACCATAATCTTAAAACTAAAACTTCACAAGGGTAGTATAAAAGACGCCAGTAGTATGCACCTGATGGAAATAACTTGGACAAAATCTTGACAAAACAAATCCTTTTTTATATACAGACTTAATGATGAGACCAACTTCAGTTTAGCTAAGGAATATAAAATTGATTTAAATTAGAAAATATATTAATGTCTTCTACATGAAAATATTGAAGGAAAAAGACATATAATCACCTCGACAGAGGTAGAAAAATCAAAATTCAAGTTTACTGTTGACAGGGGAGACATTTAGCAAGCCTGGAACAGGAAGGAATTGTTTTAACGAGGTAAAAGTTAACTATGAAAAAGCGATAGCAAATATTAAATCAAATGAAATATCAGAAGTGTTTTTTTCAAGTTAGGAAGATCATAAGGGCATTTGTTATCACTACTGGTATTTAACATTGTACTGGAAAAGAAATGAAAATGAGATATAAGGATCAGAAAGGAAGAAGTGAAGAAGCAAAACACATGATTCACAGATACTGTAACTTTCTGCATCAAACCCTCCTCCAAATTGATACTATCTAAATTGCATTTCAGTGTATAAGAAATTATTTCAAGAAAATACAATTTAAAATAAAAATTATACAGAAATAAAATCTAACACTAGATGTGTTTGATCTCTATAAATCTTTATTGCGAAACCTTAAAGAATGCCTAAAGACATTAAGTGTTCATGGACAGAAAGGTTCAGTAAAATAAAGAAAATACTTCAATTCATATTGAGCCATAAATTTGATATTATTCCAGTAAAGAAAATTCAGAGAAGTTTTATTGTTTGAGGTTTGGGTATCCTAAGAAATCTTCACTGACCAAGGTTGCAAATATTTTCACCTATTTTTTATTTATATAAACATTTTGCTGTTTTAGCTTTTACATGGAGCAAGTTGATTCTAAAATTTACACAGAAGAGCAAAAGATTAAAAATAGGTAAGATAAAACTAAAAAGAACAAGGTAGAAAACAATCTACTAGGTAAGAAGGTTTATTTTAAAACTAGTAATTAATACAGTATGCTTTGAGTCCCATCTTAGAAGACTTGGAACAGAAGAGGGATCTCAGAAACAGACCTACAAATCCTACAGTTGGAAACTTGGTTATGATAGACTTAGCATTTAGATAAATGGAAAAGGATAAACTTTTAATTAAAGGTTGCTGGCACTACTGGATATCCATATGACATAAATAAAACTGAGTCTTAATTTCACACAGTGCATAAAAATCAATGCCAGATGTACTAAATATTTAAATGTGAACAGCAAAACTTTAAAACCACTGGAAGAAAAAAGTACCTGAATATATCTTCATGTGTTTGGAGTACTTATTTTTTAAGCAAAACGTAAAAAGCTCAAACTATAAATAAAAGATTAATCAATTTGACTACATCAAAGCTTTTGCTTACCAAAACAAAATACCATTAAGAAAGTAAAAAGAGTTTTAAACTGGAAAAAAATATTTGCAATACATAGATTAACAGAGCATTAGTATCTAGCTTATAAAACAAAGTCCATAAATCAGTAACAGAAGAGAAGCGTACAATAAAAGAGGATAAGACAAAAACATTTCTAAGAAATAACAGCCCATATAGATAATAGAAATATATGAAAAAGTGTTCATTTCGTTTAAAACCAGAGTCATGCAAATGTAAACCAGAATGAGATATTTTGAACTCACCAGTTTGGCAAAATTTAAAATAGCATTTCCATTGTGCTGAAACTGGAACACTTATACACTGCTACTGGTAATATAAATTTGTAAAGCCACCTTGGGGAAAAACATGGTATTATTTAGTAAAGTTAGAGATTCGTATATACTCTACCCGATTCCATGCCTATGTAGATTTAGCCTTGGAATTACTTTGGTGGAATGTGTTTTAGGAGAGAAATATGTAAACTATTCATAATACCATGTAATAATATAGAAATGAAAAAATCTGGAAATGTCTCAAATATCCATCAAAAGGAAAGCAAATAAATGTGGTATAATATAATGAAATCGTGAAAAGTTACGAAAATTAAATGAACTAAAGCTGCATATATTAACTTGAATGTATCTGGAGAACAAATAATGTTGATTGAAAAGACCAAGCTTGTAGCAGAATATATGTAGTGTGATATTACATATGTAAAGTTCAGGAACATGGAAAATAAAACAATATATTGTTTAGGGATACATACTTCAATATACTGAATGTAAAGTGCAATGAAAAGCAATAGAAAGATAAGATATTAAGATAGTAATCAACTTTGGTTGGAATGGGAAGAAGAGGAATAGAAGCTGGGCACACAGGAGGTAGTCAAGGTACTGGTGTTGGTTTTATTTTTTTCTCATGCCTTATGTATAATTTTTGTTGTTGAAATGTTTTCCTAAAGACATAATAAATGAGTTATTACTGTAGTGGTTATTTTGGTGCACTGTCTTGACACCCTCTTCAGGACCAACACAACCAAACCTCAGCCACAGGGAATATCAGATGATACTATGATAGCTCACAGCTGTGTCCCTCATTGGAAATTCCACCTTGGTATTAGAGAATGACTCCTTAAAATTAAACTCCCTACAGTAGGACAGCCAGCAGCCAACGAATAGTTGATAAGAGGCTGCAAAGGCCCAGCTTTCTTTCTACAATTTGGTACAACTCTGAACAGCCATCCTAACTTACAGATAAATTAAATACAATATTATACTGAGGCATCAGATGTAACTTTATTTGCAGATCAGCTTTTCCCTTTGCCTAATCCTGTCTTGCTCAAGAGCAAACACGTTTTTGCAATTAGCAAAATCATTGTATATTAGCCCCTACATTAATTTATAATATGAACAATATTAAGTTTTTCACCTTTGTTTTCAAAAGTTGGATTTTGCTGGATACAGAATTCTTGGTTGGCAGTTGCTTTTTCCCCTGCAACACTTGTGAATATATAATTGTAATATTTTCTTTTACTTCCATCATTTATGATGAAATATCAGCTGTCAGTTGTATTCCTGTTTACCTGTATGTGATGTGTCATTTTCCTCTTGCTGCTTTTAAGATTTTCTCTGTCTTTGGCTTTCAGCAGTATGACTGTGATGTGTCTAGGTATGGCTTTCTGTATTTACCTTTGGCTTTTGTTGAGCTTCTTGGGTCTGCAAGTTAATGTTTTTCATTATATTGGAGATTATTTCAGGCATTATTCCTTTTAATTTTTTTTTTTTTTTACCTTTTTGTCTTCTCCCTCTCATTCTGGAACTTCAATTACATGTATTAACATACATGAAAACACACATATATTTTAGACATCAATGCTAGAACATTTAATATAGTCCCACAGATTTCTTAAGTATTTTCACTTTTCTTTAGTCTTTTATCTCTCTGTTCTTTGAATAAGACAATTTCTATTGATTAATCTTCAGGTTCACTGATATTTTCTTTGCTCATTTGAAACCTGCTGTTGAGCTCATCCTGTGAAGCATTTATTCCGTTTTGGTACCTCTCAGCTTTAGAATTTCAATTTTTAAAAATGCTTTTCTTTCTCTGATGTCATTCCCTTTCTGTTCACTCATTTTTAACATATTTGTCTTTAATTACTTGAACGTATTTTTCTTCAACTCTTTGAAAACTTTTTAAACAGCTTTATTGAACATATTTTCATCTGCTTTCAAGTCATTGATAAATCCAGCATCTCAATCTTAAAATCCATTTCTACTGACTTTTCCCCCTTGAATATAGATAGTAGTTTCCTATTTCTTTTCTTGCTTAATAATTTTTGGTTGAAATTAGACATATTAGATAATATGTTGTAGTAACCCTGGATTCTGTTCTTTTGAGGGTCTTCAATCTTTTTCCAAATTTTAGTAGATAATTAACTACCTGGATTCAAAATATGAAATCTTTCTCCCCTGTGATTTGCAGTGGCTAATGTTTATACACATGAAGACAAGATTCTAGAAAATTCAATTCAATCAGAAAAATTTCTTGCAAAAATTCCATCAAGCTGATTGATTGGTATTATGCTAACCAAACAGCCTTATGTTTCTCTGAAATGTTCACTGTGTTGAAAAGTTTACTTCCCATCAGCAGAACTTTATTAGGTTATTTAAGAAAGGCAGATTTTAAAAGTGGAAATAATTCTATTAATTTTTAATTGTGTCACTACCTTTTAAAAAAGCAAAATTTTTACTTTTCAGTTTTAAGATTTATTAAATTTAATATTGGAAGGAAATGTATGACATTGATGACTTACCGGCTTTAAACATCAAAGGTGGTAGAATGCATACTTCACTAAATAAACTATCTGTTTTCAGGGAGGACTAAGCACCAGAAATGAAATGTGTCTCTCATACCTTCTTTATTACCCAAGAATTAATCTTACTCGATGTGCAAGTATTCCAGACATTATGGAACAACTTCAGTTCATTGGTGTTAAGGAAATCTATAGACCAGTCACGTAAGTAGTAAATGTATTTCATGATGAGGAGGTAATGTACTCCAGAGAAAGATGGGCTTTATTGTCATATTTGATCCATTACCATGTTATAGAAATTTTTATGTACTGTTTGTTACATTTAATTACTTTTTTTTTCTGAGATGGAGTCTTGCTCTGTCACCAGGCTGGAGTGCAGTGGTGTGATCTCAGCTCACTGCAATCTCTGCTTCCCAAGTTCAAGCAATTCTCCAGCCTCAACCTCCCTGTAAGCTGGGATTACAGTAGTGCACCACCACGCCTGGCTAATTTTTGTATTTTTAGTAGAAACAAGGTTTCACCACGTTGGGCAGGATGTTCTTAATCTCTTGACCTTGTGATCCACCCACCTTGACCTCCCAAAGTGCTGGGATTACAGGCATGAGCCACCAGGCCCAGCCTCTATTTGATTACTTTTAACTGGGGAAACCAAGTAAGCTTTTTGATTACTATGTGCAGAGTCCCCAAGACCACCCTCAGGTTCTGTGATTTGCTAGGAGTACCTAAAGGACTCAGCAAATGGTTGTATTCATGGAAAATATTTATTAAGGTGAAAGCATACAAAGCAAAAAGAACAAAAGGAAAAAACATATGGAGCAAAGTCCAGAGGAAACCAGGTGCAAGCTTCCAAGAGCTCTTTCTCAGTGCAGTCATCCAGAATGCACCAAATTCCACCATCATCAAATTGTAACAACATGTATGAAATGTTGTCTATTGGAGAATCTCATCACAGATTCAGTGCCCAGAATTTTGGAGGGGAACTAGTTGTACAGGTATTCTCTGCCCAGAATTTTTTGGGGAAACTAGTCATATAGGTGCTCTCTGCCTGCCACTTACTAAAATTCCAAACTTCCAGATGGAAAGCAGGTGTTCAGCATAAACTGCCTTGTTTGCACAGTCTAGGCACAATTAGTCACTCTTATCATTTAGAGAAAGTTTGTATCAATATAGGAAATTGTTTACTATTTAAGTTTCTAGGCACCTGCCAAGGGTTATCCTTGCAAGCAGGCCTTTCTCAGGTGGGCTTATTATGTTAACTCTTTAGGTACAATTGCATATTATAGGAGCTATTTAAGATAAAATAGACAAGATTCTTATTATTCCTGTCCTCTTAAGATTACATTCTGGAGTGAGGAAGAGGTAATAAACAAAAAAACAAATATAATATTTTAAATAGTAATAGATGTTATGAAGACAAAACAGTGAAGGAAGTATGTAGCTTTTGTCAATAGGATAAAGAAAGCCTCTCTGAGTTGGTGATATTTGAACAGTGACCTACATGATAAGGAGCCAGCTCTAGAGATATGCAAATACTACACAGGAAAAAGAGCCCATGTAATGAGCCTGTGGTGAATCTGAACTTACCATGTTTGTGGAGCAACAAGAGTGTGCATTTGGCTGGAGAAGACTGAAGTATGATAGAGAATAAGTGAGGACAATAGAGCAGGTGGACAATAGACCAGATTATTTAGAACATGATGGGCAACATAAGGCCTTGGGCTTTAAGTGCAAAGGGAAGCAATTAAAGGATATAAACAAAGTCAATTTGGTTACTGTGTGGAGAAAGGACTCTAGGAGGGCTAGATTGGAAAGAATATCAGGAAACTTGTGATTGTCTAGCTGAGAGATGAGGGTAACTTGTGCCAAGGTTGTGACACCGAGTTCATGAGACGTGTTCCATTCAGGTCACATGTTGAAAGGAGCACCCACAGGCTTGTTGATCAATGGCATCTCAGGGAGGCAGTGAGGGATAAAGCAAAGAAGGGCTCAGTGATGATGTGTGAATGGTATTAGGGGAACATGCCTGAGGATGATACTGAGAATTCTGTTTTGGATATATTAAAGTTGGTGTATCTATTCTTATCTATTCTTAGTGATGTCAGTGAGAGGAATTAGAATGGCTGGTGGAAACTTGGGGGTGGCTGAATTTCTTTTAATATAAAGAAGATTTTTCTAATGAATAGTACTTTTCAAAATGAAAGGAAATAATGTAATTAGAGAAAATATACACATAGAGTTTTGAGATGTATTTTAAGGACAGAGTGGAAAAACATTCAGTGAGGATATGGTAAAATGCAGATGCTGAAGGGGAATAGAAATATGCTCAAGTTTTTGTGCCTAAATATTATAAGGATTATAAACTATGAACTGAGGACCACCTCTCTTTTTGAATTAAGTTTATCATTCATAGATAGGCTTTACTGTTGGATAATTTTTATCCAAACAACCATAATGACCACTAGAAGAAATACCTCTATCTACTAAAATAAAAATAACAAAATGCTTACATAAATTGGTTTACTGAGTATTTTCATATGCATGTTTTTATTTAATTCATTTTTACACAACTCCAATAGGTAGATCAGGACATGGAATCCCAGTTTTATAGGGGAGGAAATAAAAACTAAGAGGTTAAGAAATTATTCAGCAGCATATAGTACATAATCAAAGGGAGAGTTGGGGTTTGTGTCTAGTCTCTGATCTCCTTCTCTCCATATAACATGCACATATGGGCAGATATATGCATATACATAAATATATAACAAATAAATAATTACATATGTAACAAATTAAAACAACAAAAATGCAAGCATCACATAAATGTCATTTAAAAGCTCTAGGCTATAATCTTGGTTTTCAAATATTGATGTTATAGTGTTCCTTACTTAGCCTCAAGTAGTCTTTTTCTCATTTAGAGTATTTTTTACATATTGAATGGAAACTTTTTCTAATTGATGGTTAATTTGAGAGAATGTCAAAAACAAATGGATATTAAAAGCTGTATGTTTGCAAGATGATTGAAATGCATTCTACAGCCTATTTATATTTTTAAGTTTAAATAGTACAAAGCCTCTAAAAATGCTCAGCTACTATTTCCCATTGAGGTCCACCAGTGTCCATACCTTTGGTCTCCTTCAGGAAATACTCAAGTTGGATTTTCATCATTTGGAAAGACCGGGAAAATTGATTTACAGAACAAGGCTAGTTTTGACATGATGTCATTCTCCACCACCAAAAAAAAAAAAAAAAAAAAAAAAAAAGGAAAAAAAGAACAAAACCCATTTAACTTCATGGTTTACTTATTCCTCAAAAATATGAGCAGAGAAGAGCCTCTATTTAAAAATACATGTTTAGACTTTAAATTAGATGTTCAAATCCAGTTCATCACCACAGTGAGATAAATGATAGTGAAGGCCAAACTAACAAGATGCCGGCTCAAAAATCAGAATGAGAAATGACTTAGGTGCTTTTTTTCTGTTTTGTTTAAAAGAATATTACTAATTGATATTCAGGATATAATACTAAAAAAATCATATAACATATGAACAAAACTTTTCTATTCTGTGCTTTTCATATAATGATTAATCTGTGCTACATTTTGTTTTAAACATTCTAAAGCAGTCCTAGGAAGGATTGATAGAAAAATGAGATAACTACATCTTGTCTCAATTTTCTTGTCTGTTCTGGAGGGTGCTGTTTCTCTCTGCCTCCTACAGATCTGGCAAGTCTTAAGAAAGAACAAAAACCTCACAAAGATCAAATAACAAAATAGATAATGAGTTTAGAGAAATTGCATATTCCCTGTTGTACCATAAATCAATACTGCATATGCAGGCCTTGTGAGATTTAAGTGATGGAAAGTTAT
This sequence comes from Plecturocebus donacophilus, assembly GCA_004027715.1. Classification (NCBI taxonomy): domain Eukaryota; kingdom Metazoa; phylum Chordata; class Mammalia; order Primates; family Pitheciidae; genus Plecturocebus; species Plecturocebus donacophilus. The sequence goes on from PVKP010016883.1 coordinate 32,748, forward strand.
TAGCTCTGTTCCTAAAAAAGAATCAAATAGCTGTTTCTCTTTCTCTTTACAGGAAAACTTACTTTATATTTTTACTACTTAAAACTCACACACGCTTATTATAAAATGTTCAGGTAATGCAGAACAAGTTGTTATAAAAAAGGCAAAAGCAACCGCCTCAAATTCTACTCAAAATAAACATTGCTAACATGTTGATTAAATGTTATTATAAACATCTGAATATGTACATATCTATATAAAATGAATTGATTAAATACAGTTATAAAAATATAATTTGTGCAGAATTTTAAACAAAGCCGTTGAATTTTAATTTTGTTTTAACTCATAAGAAAGAAACTAAAGTAAAACTGAAAATTTGTTGAAATTCAAATAAATATTGTTGGTGTTGTTTTTAACCACAAGAAATAATATTTTATAAAGAGGATCTCAAATGTTGAGAAAATAGATCATAAAATCCTGAAGTCATTAGATTCACTATGTATTTTAATTTTAGGTAATGAAAGATGAAGTCATTTATAATTTTACATTTTTTTCCACCTCTGATTCTACACCACCAAGTACTTATTATTTTTATTACAATTTTAATATTTTTGAGATTTTTAATTTTTACACTTAATTATGAGACTATCATTTCCAGAATATTTAACATGACTTGTATATATAAATTGATTCAGTGATAATGAGACCATCCTGGCCAACATGGTGAAACCCCATCTCTACTCAAAATACAAAAATTAGCTGGGAGTAGTGATGCACGCCTGTAATCCCAGTTACTTGGGAGACTGAGGCAGGAGAATTGTTTGAACCCAGGAGGTGGAGGTTGCAGTGAGCCAAGATAGTGCCACTGCACTCCAGCCTGGTGACATAAAAAGATAACCATAATCTTTGTGATTTCTACTTTAATGAGTTTTTAAATTTGAATCAGTAGGATTTTATCTTCAAGTTGTTTAATCAGTGAAGGCTTCTGAGTGCCTTATGCCTGAAGTTCTTTTACATTTGGGAATTCTGCACTTTTATTTGGACAGCACTTTGGTTGGATACAGTATTTTGGGGTCATATTTCTTTCCCTTGGGAGATCTCCCTGGAAGAATGGAAGAATTTTTCCTTTACCTCTAGGATTCATACGTTAAATTGAATACACTTTAGTGCTGAGGATCTGAATTAAGCTTTCCTGGAACACAAAGTGTTCTCTTTTTTTAAATTATAAAAATCAAAAACAAAAACGGGCTACATAGGCAGAAAGTGCAGGTTTGTTACATGGGTATATGTGTGCCATGGTGGTTTGCTGCACCTGTTGACCCATCCTCTAAATTCCCTCCCCTCACCCCCCAACCCTCAACAGGCCCTGGTGTGTGTTGTTCCCCTCTCTGTGTCCATGTGTTCTCATTGTTCAACTCCCACTTATGAGTGAGAGTATGTGATGTTTGGTTTTCTGTTCCTGTGTTGGTTTGCTGAGGATGATGGCTTCTAGCTTCCAGCTTCATCCATGTCCCTGGAAAGGACATGATCTTTTTCCTTTTTATGGCAGCATAGTATTCCATAGTGTATATGTACCACATTTTCTGTATCCAGTCTATTATTGATGGGCATTTGGGTTGGTTTCATATCTTTGCTATTGTAAATAGTGCTGTAATAAACATACAAGTGCATGTGTCTTTATAGTAGAATAATTTATATTCGTTTGGTATATACCCAGTAGTGGGATTGCTGGGTCAAATGGTAGTTCTAGTTTTAGATCCCTGACAAATTGCCATACTGTCTTCCACAGTGATGGAACTAATTTACATTCCCACCAACAGTGTGAAAGAGTTCCTATTTCTCCACAGCCTTGCCAGCATCTATTGTTGCCTGACTTTTTAATAATTGCCATTCTGACTGGCATGAGATGGTATCTCATTGTAGTTTTGGTTTGAATTTCTCTGATGATCAGTGATGTTGAGCTTTTTCTCATGTTTGTTGGCCTCATACATGCCATCTTTTGAGCAGTATCTGTTCATATCCTTTGCTGACTTTTTGATGGGATTGTTGGTTTTTTTCTTGTAAATTTGTTTAAGTTTCCTATAAGTTCTAGGTATTAGACCTTTGTTGGATGGGTAGATTGCAAAAATTTTCTCCCATTCTGTAGTTTGTCTATTAGCTCTGATGATAGTTTCTTTTGCAGTGCAGAAGCTCTTTCATTTAATTAGATCCCATTTGTCAATGTTGGCTTTTGCTGCAATTGCTTTTGGCATTTTTGTCACGCAGTCTTTGCCCATGCCTATGTCCTGAATGGTATTGCCTAGGTTTTCTTCTAGGGTTTTTATGATTTGGGGTTTTACACTTAAGTCTTTAATCCATCTTGAGTTAATTTTTGCATAAGGTGTAAGGAAGGGGTTCAGTTTCAGTTTTCTGCCTATGGCTAGCTAATTTTCCCACTACCATTTAGTGAATAGGAGATCACTTCCCCATTGCTTGTTTTTGTCATATTTGTTGAAGATCAGATGGTTGTAGATGTGTGGTGTTATTTCTGAGGTCTCTGTTCTGCTCCATTGGTCTGTATGTCTGTTTCTGTACCAGTACCATGCCCTTTTGGTTATGTAGCCTTGCAGCAGAGTTTGAAGTCAGGCAGTGTGATGCCTCCAGCTTTGTTCTTTTTGCTTAGGATTGTCTTAGTTATACGGGGTCTTCTTTAATTCCATGTGAAATTTAAAACAGTTTTTGCTAATTCTGTGAAGAATGTCGATGGTAGTTTGATGGGAATAGCATTGAATCTATAAATTACATTGGGCAGTATGGCCATTTTCATGATATGATTCCTATCCATAAGAATGGAATGTTTTTCCTATTGTTTGTGTCCTCTTTTATTTATTTGAGCAGTGGTTTGTAGTTCTCCTTCAAGAGGTCCGTCACATCCCTTGTTAGCTCTATTCCTAGGTATTTTGTTCTCTTTTAGTGATTGTGAATGGAAGTTCATTCATGATTTGGCTCTTTGCTTATCTATTGGTGTAAAGGAATGCTTGTGAGTTTTGCACATTGATTGTATCCTGAGACTTTGCTGAAGTTGCTTATCAGTTTAAGGAGTTTGGGGGATGAGATGATGGGGTTTCCTAAATACAAAATTATGTCATCTGCAAAGAGAGACAATTTGACTTCCTATTCAAATACTCTTTGTTTCTTTCTATTCCCTTATTGCCCGGGCCAGAATATCCAATACTATATTGAATAAGAGTGGTGACAGAGGTGAATCCTTGTCTTGTAGTGGTTTTCAAAAGGATGCTTCTGGCTTTTGCCCATTCAGTATGATACTGGCTGTGGCACTGACATAAATAGCTTTTATTATTTTGAGATATTTCCATTAATACCTTGTTTATTGAGAATTTTTAAGATGAAGAGTTGTTGAATTTTATCAAAGCCTTTTGTGCATCTATTGAGATAATCATATTATATCAATGGTGGTTTTTTTCTTTGATTCTGTTTACCTGATAGATTATGTTTATTGATTTGCATGTGTTGAACCAGCCTTGTATTGATAAAGCCAACGTGATCATGGTGGATTACTTTTTTGATGTGCTGCTGGATTCTGTTTGCCAGTATTATATTAAGGATTTTTGCATCAATGTTCATCAGGAATATTGGCCTGAAGTTTTCTTTTTTGTTGTTGTGTTTCTTCCTGGTTTTGGTATCAGAATGATGCTGGCTTCATAAAATGAGTTAGGGAGGAGTCCCTCCTTTTCACTTGTTTGTAATAGTTGCAGAAGGAATGGTATCAGCTCCTCTTTGTGCCTCTGGTAGAATTCAGCTGTGAATCCGTCTGGTCCTGGGCTTTTTTTAGTTGGTAGGTTATTAATTACTGCCTCAATTTCAGAACTTGCTATTGGTCTACTCAGGGATTCAACTTCTTCCTGGTTTAGTCTTGTGAAGGGTATGTGTCCAGGAACTTATCCATTTCTTCTAGATTTTCTAGTTTGTTTGCATAAAGGTGTTTATAGTATTTTGTAATGGTTGTTTGTATTTCTGTGGGGTCAGTGGTGATATCCCTTTATCATTTTTTATTGTGTCTATTTGATTCTTCTCTCTTTTCTTCTTTATTAATCTAGCTAGTGGTCTATCTATTTTGTTAATTTTTTCAAAAAAAAAAAAAACAGCTCCTGGATTCATTGATTTTTTTGGAGAGTTTTTCTTGTCTCTATCTCCGTCAATTCTTCTCTGACCTTAGTTATTTCTTGTCTTCTGCTAGCTTTTGGATTAGTTTGCTCTTGTCTCTCTAGCTCTTTTAACTGTGATGTTAGGGTGTTGATTTGAGATCTTTCTAGCTTTCTGATGTGGGCATTTAATGCTATAAATGTCACTGTTAACACTGCTTTACCTGTGTCCCAGGTAGTCTTGTGGATTTTTACTCTAAATACAGTTGGCTTATTGCTTAGTCACTGATTCAGAGGATCCTTATACAGATTTTCGCCTCTGCAGTAGTCTACCTTGAATATGCAAGCTGCTTCAGACTTCTTTAACTCTGGTTTTATCTCTTAACTTATTGAGATTGTCGTTTTCTGTTTCAAAATCCCTTTCCTGCATTATGGTCCAGAGAATGCTTCTAGGTAGAAAGCTGGGATGAATATAATATGCAAACACCTTATTTGTTTCCTTTCTTTTGGGGATCATAGTTCTGTGCTGTTTTCCAATGTCCAAACCGGTTGTTTCATATGGTTTGTTGATTTTTTTTTTTTTACAGCAAGTTGGTTTCAGTTACTCCAACATGGCCAAAAGTAGAAGTCTGTTAATGAATTTTTGTTTCTTTTGCTGGTTTTTGATCACATGTTTACTTGCTTGATGGATGGAGAGTCTGTGATCTAGCTCATTTGGTTATAAGTACATGGACACTGTTTCCTGGTTAAATTTTCCATCTGTCTTCCGTCCTCCTCTTTCTCTACTCCCAAGAAAGACACTAAGCAATAAAACTTTTAAAACAGGAGTCCAGAAAGGCTCAGATTAGAAATGTAGCCACAGATTATTTTTCTCCATCTACATTTCAATTCATGTATAACAAGGGGACCAAGTATAAAAATCATTAAACTTTTAAATTTTCCACTGATCAGTTTGAATTTACAAGAATAAATAGCTCTATTTTTCAGTTAAAAATTAAAAATTACTCTACCATGGTGTATTGCAGCAAACTTTTCTATTTTGTTAGAAAAAACATCTCAGAGTTTAGATGGAATTTACAAAAGAAGATTACCCATCAATATTAAAGCACTGTTTTTTATCGACTACAGTAATATATATATAGTACCATTCATTTACATGCATGTATGGATAGACATTTACACATTGACAAGATATGTATAAATGTAACTGTTTTTATTTCGATAATATTCCCAATTATTTCTAACTAATCCTTATTCCCAGTAAGAGCAGAAATACTTGCTATTTTAAGGTTACCTGTTTCTGGTTTAAAGCTTATTCTTTTGGGAAAAAGTATTCAGGAAAATATTCACTTCATCTGCTGTTTCCTCTAGAGGATGATCTACAAGTGTGAAGGTTAGTGATGACAAGTAGGGTACTATAAAGTTATTATAGAACAGCGGTCTAAACAAAGTTAGTAGGAGTGAAAAGGAGACGATAAATAGGAGACAAAGATGCCATCTCAGAAACACTGGTGACCACATCCCCAGGTCACCCAGCCTCAATCATTCTGTCTCCAACATAGGAGCCACTGGGCTTGCCCTTTCTACGTATCTGTTCTAAAAACTGACCAATGAGGTTACACCTCTTCTGTCACTTCATGTTGGGCAAACTCAATAATAGGCAATTTACTAAATTAGCATAGCAGCAAAGCTTTTTAAGATTTCATCTGTGTATAATGGTCACACTATTCACTCTTACTGGCGAGGCTCCAGAACATTCAGAGGCTTTAGGCCACCCGAATAAATACTCTAGTGCCTACTTGTGGTGTTGCAGATGGTTACAGACTGATGATTTTCCCCTGGCATTTCTCTGGTTATAAAATTGATTTTCTCTTTTTCAAATTAGGCATTTTATCTTTTTGAAAAGTAAACTTTATTTTTAATATTTGACTTAAAATGTTCAATAGATATAGCTCTTCATTGCCTCTAAAAGGATATTGTATGCAAATATAATAACTTCTTCCAAGTCAAGTTTTTGCTTTATGCTAATTCTTCATTGTATCTCTATACAAGGTGTCACAATATGTTTAATTGTAAAATGCTGTGGATTTTAGGCCATTGCTAGATATTTAATGTAATGTGATGCTTATTACTCTTACATGATGGTGCTTAACTTCAAAGTCTTTGTATAAAATAATGCATTTAAAACTCAACAAAGGTACATTGATTTAATTAAAGGAAATTAGATCTGAAAAATATAAGGATCTGCAGATATTACCTATTTTTCTCATTGTCTCACTTATATGGAGGAAATAATTCAAATGTAGACATTATTTATCTTTATAAGTCCAAAAAAAAATAAAGAACTTTTAATTTACTTAAAAAGATGATATTCAATGTGCCTGAGTGGGTTATGTATGTCAGAGAGGGAGAGAGAGTAATGACATAAATAAATGAAAAAATTGTGAAGACTGGCCAGGCACGGTAGTTCACGCCTGTAATCCCAGCACTTTGGGAGGCCGAGGTGGGCAAATCTCAAGGTAAAGAGATTGAGACCATACTGGCCAACATGGTGAAACCCTGTCTCTACTAAAAATAAAAAAATAGAAAGCTGGGCATGGTGACACGTGCCTGTAGTCCCAGCTGCTCGGGAGGCTGAGGCAGGAAAATAGCTTGAACCTGGGAGGCGGAGGTTGCAGTGAGCCAGGATCGCGCCACTGCACCCCAGCCTGGTGACAGAGCAAGACTCTCTGTGAAAATTGTGAAGACTAAATATAAGAATGTATATTTCTCAGCTGAGATTATTTGGTAATTACTAGAAATTACCGGAACATCTTGGGATATTATGGGTGCCAAATACTTCGTAGTCACCATGATAATTTCCTGCAAGGTCCATGGATTAATGTAAAATTTTGTGATATACCAACACTTACAGTTTTCCCTTTGTCATTAATCAATAATATAAAACTTATATTTAATGAAAGACAATACCTGAAAAGTATCTTTTCAAGCAGGTCGTATCACTCTTGTGATTTTTTTTTCCTTTCTTGGATATTTAGCATGTGTTTTTTGGAGTGGAAAGTGAAGGCAGAGTGTATTGTATACACAGTATTTTTCTTCTCAGTACATTTTTAAAATTTCAACTTTTAGGGATGCACGTTCAGGTTTGTGACAGGGGTATATCGTGTGAAACTGAGGTTTGGGATAGAATGATCCCATCACCCAAGTACTGAGCCTAGCACCCAATAGGTGGCTTTTCAGTTCTTGTTTCCCCCCTTCCTTCTCTCTCTAGTAGTCCCCCGTGTCTGTTTTCCCATCTTTATGTCTATGTGTACTCAATGATTAGATCCCACTTATACATGAGAACACATGGTTTTTGGTGTTCTGATCCTATGTAATTATCTTAGGATAATGGCCTCCAGACGCATCCATGCTGCTGAAAAGGACATGGTTTCACTCTTTTTTGTAGCTATACAATATTTCATGGTGTATATGTACCACACTTTCTTTATCCAGTCCACCTTTGATGGGCACATTGGTTGATTCCATGTTTTTGCTATTGTGAATAGTGCTATGAGGAACATACGAATGTGCGTGGCCTTTTTGGTGGAATGATTTATTTTCCTTTGGGTATATAACTAGTGATAGGATTGCTGGATTGAATGGTAGTTCTGTTCTAAGTTCTTCGAGAAATCTACAAACTGCTTCCACCGTTGGCTAAACTAATTTACATCGTCACCAACATGTATAAGCATTGCCTTTTCTCTGCAACCTTGGCAATATCATTGTGTGTGTGTATGTGTGTGTGTGTGTGTGTGTGTGTTTTAGTAACAGCACTTCTGACTGGTGAGATGGTATCTCACTCTGGTTTTATTTGGAATTTTCTGATGATTATTAGTGATGTGGAGCATTTTTTCATGGTTTTTTTTTTTTGGCCTTATGTATGTCTTCCTTAGAAAAATGAGTACAATTTTTAAAACGTTGATCAAATCACATTTTTTTTTATATTTATCTTCTCACTTAGCTAAGCCAAAACAGAGCAGCCAGCAGGGGTCAGGCTTTTCTAGTGGAAGGATTTGAACTTTCCATCTTTCACAGTATCTTTTAGGCACCTGTGGGTTTCTTGATGACAGCATTAGCATTGTAGTCTTTAGAAATGAATGCTTACCAATTAATTTGTTAACTAGAAATAAAACAAATTAGTGTAGAATTGTGAGATTCTGTGGAAACTTTCTGAGACAAAATTATTTATTTAAAATTTGACCAGGTATGGTGGCTCACACCTCTAATCCCAGCACTTTCAATGGTGGAGATGGGAGGGTTGCTTGAGCCCAGAAGTTCCAGAACAACCTGGGCAACTCTATTTAAAAAAAATTAAAAATAAAATTAATGACCATCTGCTACTAAAAAAGTAAATATTCTTTAAAAAGATTTTATTTGGTATATTTCTTCTAGTAATTGCTGATGAGTTCATCAACGTCTTGCATTAGGTCAGCTATGAGTGTGAAAATGAGTAAGTGTGAGATCTGTTTTAGGATGTTGAAAAGTAAAGGAAACATGTAGTGCGTTTGTTTTGAATATGACTAATGATGTCTTTTAAATTCAGTACCTGGCCTTTCATTATCAAAAGCCCCAAGCAGTATAAAAACCTTTCTTTCATGGATGCAATGAATAAGTTTAAATGGACTAAAAAGGAAGGCCTCTCCTTCAACAAGCTGGTCCTGGGCCTACCCGTGAACGTGAGATGTTCCAAGACAGATAACGCCGAGTGGTCGGTAAGCTCTTTTTAAGCTCTGACAACCCAGATGGCACATTTTATCTTAATCTATTACAGGAAAACCTAAGGAGAGGACAAGTATCCATAAATCCAAGGGTCCACTTTCATTTTAATGTCTGATAATTTATTTGTTCAATGATTACTTGAGTTATTTGTTCAACCATTTGTTCAATGATTACTTGACTGAAAACTCCTCATTCCACCCTCTTTCATGGGATAAACTAATTTCTAAAACTAAAGTTGGGATAGAGCAGGAATAGGCTGGAATGAGTGCTGCAAAAAGCAATAGAACCTGCTTTGTGTTCTTTTCCAAAGGAGTGCCTGGCCCTCTTTGCTGTTTCCTCCTAAACCCTAGGTTTCTGACTCCCCCAGTGCGTGACTCCTTTGATGACCACTCCTGCCCCCTGTAGAAGTGTGGGCAGCTGAGCATGCTTGATCACTGCCCTGCTGTAAATCAGATGCTCATTTGCGTTGTTTGTGCTTCCGTTTTCAGATTCAAGGAATGACAGCATTACCTCCAGATATAGAAAGACCCTATAAAGCAGAACCTTTGGTGTGTGGCACATCTTCTTCCTCTTCCCTGCACAGAGATTTCTCCATCAAGTTGCTTGTGTGTCTTCTGCTACTCAGCTGCACGCTGTGCACCAAGTGCTTGTGATCAAAATCCTGTTGGACTTGACAATGTTTTCTATGATCTGAACCTGTCATTTGAAGTACAGGTTAAAGACTGTGTCCGCTTTGGACATGAAGAGTGTGGAGACTTTTCTTCCCTATTTTCCCTCCCTCCTTTTTCCTTTCCATGTTACATGAGAGATGTCAATCAGGTTCTCTTCTCTTCCTTAGAAATATCTGATGTTCCATACAGATGATCAATCAAATAAAACTGGCCTGACTTAAGGGAACCATTTTTTAAAAATTGGGCTGTCACCCGGAAATAAAAGAATTCTTTATTTCCTACTACATTCTGTTTTATTTAAATACTCATTGTTGCTGTTTCATTTTTTTGACTTGACCTTTATATTTCTTTTAAAAATCCCTTTCTTTTGTAAAAGGGACTACTCTTCATTCCTGTCTTCTTTTCTTTTCTTGTTCTTCTAGTGTGACTTTCCAGGTGTAACAAGAGTTCTTCCTGTCTTTAACATTGTCCAGTTTTGGTCTGTTCTGTGAACTACCATTGGGCCTTTTACCTCAATGCCTTCTGTTGATGCCCACTCTAGTTCCCTTGTTTAGCTGGGTCTGTTGGTATCCCAAATGACCCCTCACCCATCTTACTCTTTTTCACCTTCCCTTTTTAGTACTGGCCATTTGAGGTTTTCTTGATCTCTGTCACTATCTGAAAAGAAAGAGGCTGTGGGAAACATAGAAATGGCATGTATCAATAACTGATCATAGGCTGAGAGAAAAATGTACCTGGCTGCAAACCCTCTGCTGTGGGGACTTGGATGAGATTCCAGGTCAAAGACTGACCATGCGAGCCAGTCCAGGAAGGAATAAGTTCTGAATAGTTCCTTGCTGACTATTGGGTGACACATGTGCCACATACTGGCTCAATTTAAGTCATGGTTCTATTGTAGATTTATTTTTATATTAGTTAATAAACTACTTAATTGTCACCAATTGAATCTCTTGTCACTCTTTTGGTTTTCTTTGTGTAGCTCAACCAAATCTTGTTTTGTGTCCTGTCTTCATCTCTTAAGCTAAATCTGTTTGGATCATATTAATAAACTCAATGAAATTACATTTTTGTGTGGTATTTTATATGCCTCTTAAGAAAAGTAAGGGATTCAGTACTAGTATTCTCAGTAAAAGTCAATTAAGAATGTTGCATTTTTCATTCCATTTTGAAGTTCTTTTTGCCCTACAATGTCTTCAACACAAACCACACTGCTTTTTGAACAAATATGCTTTGGAGTATTTTCTTCTTGATTCTTAGAATTTGTACATTTGATGAAATGTTTTTAATATTTATGAGGCATATTTTAGAGTTTGCTTTTTATTTTATAAGTGCTATTTCACATTCCATGAGTTTCCATTCAAATATTTAGATGAGAAATATAATTCCAAACACTCCCTATTTGAAATTTTATGTTTATTTTTACTTCAGAATTTCTGAATTTGAGGTCTCAAAGTCAAATGATTTCCTCTTGAGATTCTGTAATATTATATTTGTTCTTACCAAGAACAAATGTTCTGTAATATTATATTTGCTCTTGGTAAGGAAGGTGAACGTACCAGCTAGAAGAGGGTAAACTGCTTTGGAAGCTAACATTTGTGGAGCCAGATCAGGGAATCTGTATTTCCACTGATGTTACTAAAAAGAAAGTTGACTTTTTTCTCTAGAAATTCTCATGAATATATGTGATTTCAAGGAATTGAGTATATTTCAAATTAGGATAGGTTATCTGTTGCAAGTTCTATGGAATTCCGATTATATTCTAAGTTATATGATCTTACACAGAAACACCTTAACAGCAGGGATTTTCATTACTTTTTCAGAGAGGCTTTTAATTGCCTCCCTGATTAAATAGCATCACCTGACACCTAGGCTATCAGGCACAAGTGACCGAGACTTCGGGGAAAATGAGGTCCCCATGTACGATGGGCCGGGTTGGATTGTCAGGTTCAGAGAGTGTGGGGAAGACATAACTGATGAAACCAGTATTCATCAGTGCCATGCGAAATTGAGGGTATCCGGGATGATCATTTTTTTTTCTGAAGGGGGCTCAGGCAGAACCAAAGGAGTCCTAGCAGTCATAAGAGTGATGTAGATAATAGAGGTAGACATATTAAGAGTTTTGAACTTTGTTCTAATGGCTCCAGAGGCCAATGATGGTGGCAAACAAAAGGACATTTGGAAGCAGTATGTAATGGCCACGCATAATTTGCTCAGCCAAACTCATTATTGAGTATAAAAGCCATTTCCATTTTTAATATAGGTATTGCTGATTTAACAGCTTTGAAATTAAAATATTTTTATATCTCTAAGCATTTTCTTACATTTAGGTTATAATAAATGGAATTACAGAAATAATCATTGCATAGTTTCAAGAATTTTGATGAAATATTGCCAGATATCTTTAACTTATTCTCAAATGATTTGGAAAAATATCTATCTACTATCTCTCTCTGTCTCTCTCTCTCTCTCTCTCTCTATCATCTATCCATTTGGCATCTGTCTATGTATCTACAGAGGATGACGTGTGAAATGTAATAATGGGTGAGTCTGGTTGGAGAACATAAGATTTCTTTGTACTATTGTCACAATTTTTCAAGTTGGAAATTATTTCAGAGTAAAAAGCTAGAAATGCAAAACTCATCATGAGAAATCCAGCTACAGCACAGTGATCCGGGTAGGTTTTCTTCCCTGTGCGGTACTCCTACATTTTGAGGTGGCAAGGATAGAAACTGGATGGTGCTTACTCCCCAGATGCCCCTGGGAGAGGGTAGAGATGACAAAGTTTGTCAGTTCTGACTAAAGATAGGATGTGCTTCCAGCTTGAAAATCAAAAAACAAGAAACCAGAGGCCTTGAGGGACTGAGGGAATGAGGAAAGATCCCAAAAACTGGAAAAAAAAAAAAAAAAAGGAAGAGGTCTTGCAGGCTGGGAGTCATTTAAAATACATAATATTTATTTTGCTCTCCCCCTGATTATAAACCTAATGTGTAATAATGCCCATTTGCTAAAGAAAATTTAGAAAATTATGATAATTTTTAAAAATAATAAGATCTGTTAATCCCATTGCCCAGAGAATAAATAAAACCTGTTAATAAATAAAAATAAATAAAATTCGTTAATCCTATTGCCCACTTTTTTACATCATATGCTTCTAGTATATGCTTGTGGAGGTATATATTTGTGTGTATTCATTTATAGGTAGAGAGATATCAGGTAACAGTAGCTTCTGAAACAAATTCCAAAATAACAATGCTTTAACACAAGTTTATTTTGTATTCAGTTAATTGCTCAATGTTCCTTCTTGTGGTGATTCTGGGACCCAGGATCCTGTGGCCTTACCATCCCTAGGGCCTCAGGATCATCTGCATTCAGCCTGCTAATGGAGAAGGACCTGATCTAGAAGGGACAGAAGTCACTTCCACTTTCACCAGGTTGGTTAAAATAAGTCACATGGCCTCACTGAAATGCAAACGGGACTAAGAATGTCATCCCTCTGTGGGTACCTGGATAATAGCAACACTACACAAAGGAAGCCATCTCTGCTGAAATCCAGATTTTTAGTATACCTGGATAATAGCAACACTACACAAAGGAAGCCATCTCTGCTGAAATCCAGATTTTTAGTAAAATTGACTTTCATCTACTCAAGACTCTAAGATTTTTGAGTTTTAAAAACAATGACCCAACCAACATAGTGTTGTCAACTATACGTTTGGCAAAATAGGATACTAAACAGAATAGTTACTATTTATTTCATAAAGTAACAGATTGTATTGAGACCATGTTGAACCATGCTCCATACTACAGTGTTGGGCTTACAACTGTGATGAAGCTCATAGATGAATACACTAAACCTCGTATCACCAACATTTCATTTTACAAAATGGAAGAATGTCAGTTCTTCAAATTGAATAAATTTAGCTTTAGAGAAAGCTTACATCATCGTCATCATGGACCATCCTTTCTCCATAGATTATTTGGACTATGGACTGAGTTTATATCTTTTCGATCATCTTAGCCCTACAAAACTTTGACAGTTGTATCTAAAGCCACATACTCAAACTGGTACTTCATGAGTAGAAAATGGTCAATTAAACAGACTCATGAAAGCATCCATTACTCCCCAGGTTGGAGCTGTGAACCATGGAAAATATAAAGAGTCAAGAAATATTGTTACATACTTAAACAGGCCTCCTGCATAACATCTCTGTCTTAAATATAATAATGTACATTTGAAAGGCCCAGAAGAGTTATGTAGTACGGAACATTTCTCAAACTCATTTCATCAAACCCCTGCTGTGGTGGAGCAACGTTCCCGAAGGAACAAACTCTGGGGCATACAATTTTTTGAGCAGAGCATGTCCAGGTTTCTTTAACAAGTTTTCAGAAACTTCTAAACTGTTCATGGGCAACTATAAAACATAGCCCAACAGATACACGCCTTTCATTTGGGTTCACTGGTCTATTTCTTATTTACTGTCCTGTTTTGCCAATAAACACACCATCTTTTTTTTTTTTTGAGGCATTTCTCAAGCAATCCTCCCATATCAGCCTCCTGAGTAGCTGGGACCACAGGTGTGCACCACCATGCCCGGCTATTATTTTTCTTTGTTTTTTTGTAAAGGCAGGGTCTCACCATGTTGCCCAGGCTCTGCTCAAACTCCTGAACTCAAGCAATCCATCTGCCTCAGCCTCCCAACGTGCTGGGATTATAGGCTTGAGCCATTGTTTCTGGCCCTCTGTTTTTTATTAATCTAGAGTGGTACAACTTACAGAAAAAAATGAAAAAACAATTTACCATTTTCTAAAAGAATATGCTAAAATGATTTATTTGACATCAATAAGTTATTTAAGAAATGTTGACAAGACTGCATATCTTTGGAACATTTCACCTGTAGATACAGACTACCTTTCTTTCATAAGTAACTTTAATCCTTAAGAGAAAGCTAAATTTCAG
>PVKP010016884.1:0-47251 GCA_004027715.1 Plecturocebus donacophilus
AAAAAAAAAAGACAATTTTCTAATTCTACCATACTTTCTTTTTTTTTGAGACAGAGTCTTGTTCTGGGCAACAGAGCAGAGTGGAGTGCAGCAGCATGATCTCGGCTCACCGCAACTTCCACCTCCTGGCTTCAAGTGATTCTCCTGCATCAGCTTTCTGAGTAGCTGAGATTACAGACGCCCCCGCCACAATGCCCAGCTACTTTTTGTATTTTGAGTAGAGATGGGGTTTCACCATGTTGGCCTGGCTGGTCTTGAACTCCTGACCGTAAGTGATCTGCCTGCCTTGGCCTCCCAAAGTGCTTGGATTACAGGCATGAGCTACCATGCCCAGCCTCTACCATCCTTTCTATATTTATTAGATAAAATTGTGGGAGAGGGACTTTCCTTCATCAAATTAGACAATTTGGTTACCATGAAACAGGTCATGTAAGAAGTTTATAGGACATCAACTCCTTGGTCTGAAAATTGGTAATCAAATGGAAAGAAATAAGCATTATCTTTTTCTCACACGACCTATTTCATGGTAAGGTGTCCTGTTTCCATCTTCTGCACATGGCAGGACAGTTATCCCAGCATCATTTATTGAACAGGAAGTCATTTCCCATTGCTTGCTTTTGTCAAATTTCTTAAAGATCAGATGGCTGTAGATGTGTGGCCTTGTTTCTGGGTTATCCATTCTGTTTCATTCGTCTTTGTGTCTGTTTTTGTTTTGGTTACTGTAGCCTTGTAGTATAGTTTGAAGTTGGGTAACGTGATGCCTCCAGCTTTGTTCTTTTTGCTTAGTATTGCCTTGGCTATTTGGGCTCTTTTTGGTTCCATATGAATTTTAAACACATTTTTTCTAATTTTCTGAAGAATGTCATTGGTAAATTGATAAAAATAACATCGAATCTGTAAATTGCTTTGGGCAGTATGGCCATTTTAACAATGTTATTTCTTCTATCCACGAACATGGAATGTTTTTCCATTTGTTTGTGTCATCTATGATTTCTTTGAGCAGTGTTTTGTAATTCTCATGGTAGAGATCATTCCTCCCCAGTTAGCTACATTCCTAGGTATTTAATTCTTTTTCTCGCATCTATGAATGGGACTTCATTCTTGATTTGGCTCTGAGCTTGGATATTGTTGGTGCATAGAAATGCTGCTGATTTTTGGTCAGGCATGGTGGCTCACATCTGTAATCCCAGCACTTTGGGAGGCCAACGCAGCTGGATCACCTGCGGTCAGGAGTTTGAGACCAGCCTGGCCAACATGGTGAAATCCCATCTCTCTGAAAATATAATAATTAGCCAGGCATGGCGGCAGGTGCCTGTCATCCCAGCTACTCAGGATGCTGAGGCAGGAGAATTGCTTGAACATGGGAGGAGGAGGTTGCAGTGAGCTGAGGTTGCACCACTGCACTCTAGCCTGGGCAACAGAGTGAGACTCTGTCTCAAAAAGAAATGCTACTGATTTTTGTACATTGATTTTGTATCCTGAAATTTTACTGAAGTTGTTTATTAGATCTAGGAGCTTTTGGGCAGAAACTATAGGGTTTTCTTGGTATGAAATCATATAATCTACAAGCAGAAATAGTTCAACTTCCTCTTTTCCTATCTGGATGTTTTTTCTTTCTTTTCTTACCTGATTGCTCTGGCCAGGACTTCCAGTAATATGTTGAATAGAGGGCATCTTTCTCTTATTCTTGTTTTCAAGGGGAATGCTTTCAGTTTGTGTCTATTCAGTATGATGTTGGCTATGGGTTTGTCATAGATGGCTCTCATTATTTTGAAGTATGTTCCTTCAGTGCCTAGTTTGCTGAGGATTTTTATTATGAAGGAATGTTGAATTGTATCAAAAGGTTTTCTGCAACTATTGAGATAATCACATGGTTTTGGGGTTGTTTTAGTTCTGTTTATGTGTCAAATCACATTTATTGATCTGCATATGCTGAACCAACCTTGTATCCTAGGATAAAGCCTACCTGATTATGGCGGATTAGCTTTTTGATGTACTGCTGGATGTGGTTTGCCAGTATTTTGTTGAGGATTTTTATATCAATGTTCATCAAGGATATTGACCTGGAAGTTTTTGTTGTTGTTCTCTCCTCCTCAATTTTTTGGAATAATTTCAAGAAATAATTTTTTGGAATAATTTCAATAATTTACCAGCTCTTCTTTTCACATCTGACAGAATTCAACTGTGAATCTATCTAATCCTGGGTTTTTACTGGTTGATAAACTTTTTATTACTGATTTAATTTCAGAACTCATTATTGGTCTGTTCAGTTTCTTCCTGGTTCAGTCTTGGGAGGCAGTATGTTTCCAGGAATTTATTCATTTCTTCTAAGGTTTCTAGCTTGTGTGTAGAGGTGTTCATAGTAGTCTCTGGGGGATTTTTCTTTATTTCTGTTTGGTCAGTGGCAATGTTCCCTTTGTCATTTCTGAATGTGTTTATTTGGATAGTCTCTCTTTTGTGCTTGATTAGTCTAGCTAGCAGTCTACCTATCTTATTAATTCTTTCCAAAAAACCAATTCCTAGATTTGTTGATCTTTTGTATGGTTTTTTTGCATCTCAATTTCCTTCAGTTCAGCTCTGATTTTGGTTATTTCTATATTCTGCTAGCTTTGGGGTTGGTTTCCTCTTATTTCTGTAGTACCTTTAGTTGGGATGTTAGGTTGTTTGAGATCTTTCTAACTTTTTGATGTGGGCATTTAGGGCTATAAACTTCCCTCTTAATACTGCTTTAGCTGTATTTAGCTGTGTCCCAGAGATTCTGGTGTGTTGTATCTTTGGTCTTAATAGTCTCAAAGAATGTCTTTATTTCTGCCTTAATTTCATTATTTACCCAGTCATTCAGGAGCAAGTTGTTTAATCTCCATTAATTGTATGGTTCTGAGTGATATTCTTAGCACTGATTTCTATTTTTATTATGCTGTGGCCCAAGAGTGTGGCTGGTATGATTTTGTGGGGTTTTTCTTTTTTTTTTTTTGGCTGAGGATTTTTTATGTCTGAGTGTGTGGTCAATTTTAGAGTATGTGCCATATGCACTTTTTGGGTGAAGGGTTCTGTAGATGTCTATTGGTCTGTTTTGTCAAGTGTTGAGTTCAGGTCCCGAATATTTTGGTAGTTTTCTCCCTCAGCAATATATCTAACACTATTGATGGGGTCTCCTATCTAACACTGTTGATAAGAGTCTCCTGCTATTATTGTGTGGTTACCTAAGTCTCTTTGTAGGTCTCTAAGAACTTCATTTATGAATCTGGGTGCTCCTGTGTGGGTGCTTACATATTTTGGATATTTATGTCCTTTTGCTGAATTGTGCCCTTTACCATTATGTAATGCCCTTCTTTGTCATTTCTTATCTTTGCTGGTTTAAAGTCAGTTTTGTCTGAAATTAGAATGGCAATCTCTGCTTTTTTTCTGTTTTCCATTTGCTTGGTAGATTTTTTTTTTTCATCCTTTTACTTTGAGCCTATGGATGTCACTGCATGTGAGATGGATCTCTTGAAGACAGCATACAGTTGGGTCTTGCTTCTTTATCCAACTTGCCACTCTGTGTCTTTTAATAGGGGCATTTAGCCTGTTTACATTCACTGTTCATATTGATACATGTAGATTTAATCCTGTTATCATGTTGTTCACTGGTTATTATTCAGACTTGTTTGTGTGGTTGCTTTATAGTGTCATTGGTCTATGTACTTAAGTGTGTTTCTACAGTGGCCAGTAACAGTCTTTCCTTTCCATATTTAGCCCTACTTTCAGGATCTCTTGTAAGACAGGTTTGGTGATAATGAATTCCCTTAGCATTTGGTGGTCTGGAAAGGATCTTATTTCTCCTTCACTTATGAAGCTTAGTTTGGCTGAATATGAAATTCTGGATTAGAAATTCTTTTCTTTAAAAATGCTGAATATAGGCCCTCAAAATCTTCTGGCTTGTAGGGTTTCTGCTGAAAAGTCTGCTGTCAGCCTGATGGGGTTCCCTTTTTAAGTGATCTGCCCCTTCTCTCTAGCTGCCTTTAAAATTTTTTATTTCATTTTGACCTTGGGGAATCTGAGTTTTATGTGTATTGGGGATGGTCTTCTTGTGTAATATTTTGCAGGGGTTCTCTGCATTTCCTGAAATTCAATGTTGGCCTCTCTAGCAAGGTTGGGGAAACTTGCATGGATGATATCCATGCAATGAAATATGTTTTCCAAGTTGTTTGCTTTCTCTCCCTCTCTTTCAGGGATACCAGTGAGTCATAGGTGTGGTCTCTTTACATAACCCTATATTTCTCAGAGGTTTTGTGAATTCTTCTTTACTGTTTTGTGTTGTGTTTTTGTTTTTGATTTTTTGTCTAATTATTTTGAAAAACCAGTCTTTGAGCTCTGAGATTCTTTCCTCGGTTTGGTTGATTCTGCTGCTAATACTTAAAAATGTATTCTCAAATCCTTGAGGTGAGTTCTTTAGCTCTATCAGATCAGTTTGGTTCTTTCTTAAAAATGGTCATTTCTATCATATTCTGTATTATTTTATTGTGTTCCTAAGAATCCTTAAACTGGGTTTCAATTTCCTTTGAATCTCAGTGATCTTCATTACTATCCATATTCTGAATTATTTCTGTCATTTCAGCCTGGTTAAGAACCACTGCTGGGGAACGAGTGCAGTTGTTTGGAGGTAAGAAGATACTTTGGCTTTTTGAGTTGCCATAGTTCTTGCACTAGTTCTTTCTCATCTGTGTGGGCTGATGTTATTTCCATCTGAAAGATTTTAGGGGGCCAAGGCTCACTTCAGCCGTCCTGAGCTGTGTGCTCTAATTCTGAGGGGTTGGTATTGGGCCTGTTCTCTAGCTTTGTTCTCTAGCCCCTCAAGGTTATAAACCTGCTGCACTGGAGGAGCTCAGGTGTTCCCAGACCACTGGTCTCAAGACTCTGATGGGTGATGCCAACCAAAGCGCTTTGTTGGGCGGTGGCAGTGGGATCCATGTTCATTTGGACATGCTAGCAGCAACAGCAATGCAGCAGGGTGCATACTTGTTGGATGTGGCAGGGCACTGGAGGGCGCAGGGCACTGGAGGGCGCAGGGCTGATGGCCTCCATGTGAATGTTTGCAGTGGTGGCACAGGGTGAGGGGGTAGGGCCACTGTCATCCATGCATGTGTGTATACTAGCATCAGGGCAGGATGCTGGCAGATGCGAGACTGGCAGCCCTCATGTGCACATTCACTTCTTATTACTTTATATAGGCTAAGATATATTGAATGCTTCTTGTAAATAGGTACTCTGCTAAGTATTTTGATATTTGTTTTCTCATTATTCTTATAATCATGTACATGGTAAGTGCTATTATCAGCATTTGCTAGTTATAAAAACTAAGGCTGTGAAAGAAAAAATAACTTGCATGAGGACACAGTCATATCTAGGATTTAACCCAGTTCTAAACAGTTTCAAAGGCCAAGCAAGGTCTTAGCCACTGTGATATTCTGTCTGCAAACTTAACCTAACCTTCAGTATATGATTGCCATTTGCTATTGATGCATATTCCTTTTGATGTGCTTCTTTGAAAAGCAACCACTAGAGGCCATGGGCCCTGGAGTCTAGAGCATGGACTGGCAATAATAACAACTAGGCACAGCCAGGCACAGTAGCTCACACCTGTAATCCCAGCACTTTGGGAAGCCAAGGCAGGAGAACCACTTGAGGCCAGGAGTTCAAGACCAGCTTGGGCAACATGGTGTGATCCCATCTCTACAAAAAATTTAAAAATAGCCAGGTGTAATGGTACACACTTGTAGTCCCAACTACTTGGGGAGGCTGAGACAGAAGGATCCCTTCAGCCCAGAAAGTCAAGGCTGCAGTGAGCCATGATCACTCCACTGCACTCCAGCACCTAGGCATTGACCTTAGCACCATTAACCATTTAGTAACTATATCCCATATCACAAACAAAGAAACTGAGAACTAAACTGATAAAGTGGGTCTTGTGAAGACTTTAAAAATATTAGTAGATGTAAAAATTTTAAAAGCAAATTAGCGGAAGAAGAATAAAAGTTAAGCAAAAGTTAAGTAGTGAGGTAAATTAAAATAAATTTATTTAGTACAATAAAAAAAATTTTAAGTAAATGATAAAATAATTTTAAGTAAAAATCAAGTATTTAGTAATCACAGCAGAATCACAACTAGTTAATAGATCTGCATCAAAATCTACATTTATGAAAACAACTTGTCATTACACCTCTCAGAGTCTATATTCTCCACAACACAAATTATCTCCAAAAATAAAATCCATGAAAGCAATTCTCAAGTTTTATACACTGGACTTTTAAATAATCTACACATTTATGAATTGTTACATTAAGATACTTAAATTGCTATCTTTGCCAATTTGGACATTTCTTCCTCGGCTGATGACAGGACATTCTGAGCTTCTACAGGGTGGCATTGCCTGCCAGCAGATCACTTTCACCTGGGCCACCATTTTTTGTCTGTACTTTAGTGTTTATATAATTATGTGAATACTTTAACACATTTTGCCTTTTCTTAAATGAGTAGAAAACAGGAAATGAAAGTGATGACACTTAAGAAGTACAGGGCTCAAAGGGAATACAAAGTGAGAAGTCATAAGGTAGCACAAACGAGGCAAATCTTTTGCTTCAATTGATATATTGGACTTAAAGTGCTCTACTGTTTTCAGTTGTGTAGGTAAAGAACATTAAAAACTCAAGTGAGGCTGGGTGTGGTGGCTCCCATCTGTAACCCCAGCATTTTGGGAGGCTGAGGTGGGCGGATCACTTGAGGCCAGGAGTTCCAGACCAGCCTGGCCAAATGTCAAAACCCCAACTCTACCAAAAACAAACAAATAAACAAAATTAGCCAGGCATGGTGGTGCACGCCTGTAGTCCCAGCTATTCAGGAGGCTGAGACACGAGAATCATATGAACCTGGGAGGTGGAGGTTACAGTGAGTCAGGATCACACTACTGCACTCCAGCCTGGGTGATAGAGTGAGACTCTGTCTCAAAACACACACACACACAGGTAAAATTTCTGAAAAATATCCTCAAAGGTTGCATCTTAAAAACAACATGAAATTCGAGATTATACAATGTTTTCAGCTCTCTAGAACAGAAAGCAGATCTAGGAGTCCAGGAAGGCACAAAAGCAGGAGCACCACCTGGGATTCTTGGCACCTCTGTCCAAAGAATGTTAGGGACTCATTTATGCAATGTCAAGCTTAATGAACTAAAACAGTCTAACACCTTTGCTTATGGATGTATTTTTATGATCCATCATGACAAACATGCACTGACCATGTGGTTATACTGTGACCCTAGGAGAACATTAATAATAATATACATATTTGCTCCTGCCACTTTTCCTAATATGAAAAGGACTAACTCTATAAACTAAGAAGCCTAAAGTAAGAATCTTCAAAACTACTGTGAATATAAAGATATCAAGGGTAAAACTGATTATTCAAAATTAAGTAAAAAAGAGGCTTTAATTAAAGCTTATTAGCTTAATATGCTTACTGCTAAACAATTTATAAAAGCAGAGAGTAAAGAACTCAGAATTGCTTTTGGATCCACAATCTCTGCACTTGGAACACTCTCTTCTGCTCCATTACCCTCCACTTTTTCACCACAGTCCTCTCTAAACTCTGCTTTGGGATCTGGTTTCTTTCTTCAATCCAATCTTTTCTGCTTTCTACTTTTGAGAAATTCATCAAGCTTTATGATCCCTTGATGATACCTTTTTTTGTTTTCTAATGCTGATAAAAGTTTACTCATTTATTTTTCAAAATAGCTTTTCCTTCATTTTTAGGACTCTGGAGAGAGAATGAAAAGAAATGAATTAGAGTGGACAATGAAGCTAGAGAGGTAGCAGGAAGCCAATGTGGGGCCCCGAACAATCTGTGATGGAGTTTCTATATTATTCTGTGATAAGAGAGAACTCAAACTGAAACAAAGAAAAAAATCATGTAGAAAATGGGACTCCTACAGAGATATTTTTTTAAAGATTAACTATGACAGCAATTTGTTGAATGAATTGGAGAGGTGTTGTCAGGCCACTGAAATGGTTTAGGTGAGAAGCTATATGGTCCTGAACTAGTGTAGAGCCAGCTGATGTGAAACACTAATGAGATTATGGGCTGCTAAAGAAAAGATGGTTTTGGTAAGGCTCCTCTTGAAAAAGGAAGAGAGAATCCTCCTTCTTAGACTCCCTTTTATAATTAATCCTAAAGAAACTCAGAACAATATACTAGCAACCAGCACAGTATATTTGGTGCTAAATACACTTTTACAGAGTTTTCTAAAAACCTACCTACAACTTCATTTATAGCATTATTTCTGTCATAAAAGACACTGAAAATTTCAAACAACTAAAAATTATGAGACAGCTTTCTATGTGTCAGAAACCAGGCTAAACTCTCTGAATGCAAAGTAACATTTAATCTATACAACAACTATATAAGGTAAGTATTCCCACTTCGCAGATAAAGAATATAGAATTTGGAGACATTATGCAATATGTCTAAAATCCAGTTAGTAAATGGTAAAGCAGGTATTTGAACCTGGATCTATCTGACTGTGAAGCCCATGCTCTTAACCACTATCTTTAATACCTGACAGACCATCATGGTAAACAATGGTTGTAACAAGTATACCACCTTCCTGAGGGTTTTGGAAAGGTTAGAGGTAAGAGAACAAGAATTATCCTGCCTTGATGCCAACAGCATTCCAGCCTCACTGAAAAATATTTATTTAAAGTATTCTTATTGTGCATAGCTCCAGATATAAAAATTAAAAAGACTTTGTCTACTTTAAGTAAAACTTTTTAATAATTTATGTTTCATTAATTCACACTGCTTTTCTCATCAACTTTGCCTAAAAAGTAATGTTTTACATCTTTCTGTAAAGTTGATTTATACCAATTCTCTAAATATTATCAGAATTCTGTTTAAATTCAAAAAATAAAATGGACTGGCCTCGGTGGCTCACACCTGTAATCCTAGCACTTTGGGAGCTTGAGGCGGTCAGATCACTTAAGGTCAGGTGCTCCAGGCCAGCCTGGCCAACATGGTGAAACTCTGTTTCTACTAAAGATACAGTGGAATTATCTGGGCGTGGTGGCACATGCCTGTAATCCCAGCTACTTGGGAGGCTGAGGCAGAAGAATCGTTTGAACCTGGGAGGCAGAGGTTGCAGTGAACTGGGAACACACCACTGCACTCCAGCCTGGGTGATAGAGTGAGACTTCGTCTCAAAAAAAAAATTAATTTAATTTTTAAAATAAATAAATAAAATAAAAATAAAATGGATGGTGCCAAAGTGATTACATGAGTGAGAATAAAATCTGAAGGTATGAGGGACAATATATACTCTTTAAAGGAGACTTGGCCAGGCACGGTGGCTCACACCTGTAATCCCAACACTTTCAGAGGCCAAGGTGGGAGGATTGCTTGAACCCAGGAGTTAAAGACCAGCCTGGGCAACATAGTGAGATCCACATCTCTACAAAAATAAAAAAAAAATTAGCTGGGTCTGGCGGCATGTGCCTGTAACGCAGCTACTTAGGGGGTTGAGGTGGAAGGATCACTTAAGCCCAGGAGGTCAAAGCTTCAATGAGCCATGATCATGCCATCGCACTCCAGTCTGGACAACAGAGAGAGACCCTGTCTCAATTGAAAAAAAATTAGCCTGTCTCAATTGAAAAAAAATTAGTGGTGGTCCACACCTGTGGTCCCAGCTACTCCGGAGGCTGAGGTGAGAGAATTACCTGAGCTGGGGAAATTGAGGCTGCAGTGATGATCACGCCAACCTGAGTGACAGAGACTCTGTCTCCAAATATTTAAAATAAAATAAAGGAGCCTCTATACATAGGTATAGATAAGACTCTTTTTTTTTTTTTTTTTGAGCGGGAGTCTCACTCTTGTTGGCCATGCTGGAGTGCAATGGTGCAATCTTGGCTAACTGCAAGCTCCACCTCCCGGATTCAAGCAATTATCCTATACCAACCTCCCAAGTAACTGGGATTACAGGCGTGCACTACCACGCCCAGCTAATTTTTTGTATTTTTAGTAGAGACAGGGTTTCACCATGTTGGCCAGGCTGGTCTCCAACTCCTGACCTCAGATGATCCACCTGCCTTGGCCTCTCAAAGTAAAAAAGACTCTTTTTAAGAATAAGTTTCAGAATCGAGAAGGGGAAAGGGGAGGCATTGGAAAGCAGGAGTATGACGAAACTTTATTGGGTGACAAATATGTTCATTCTTGATTGCAGTAAAGGTTCACAGGTCTACAGACACGTCAAAACTTAACAAATTATACACTTTAAATATATGCAGGTTATTGTATGCCACTTATACCTCAATACTACTATTAAAAAAAAATAAACTTCTGAGGCCTGAAAACCAAAACAATAGTATAACAATACTGTCTCCAAACAGTCCCAGAAAAAGACTGAGATACTACATAACACAATGAAAGGTTTGAGGATATAAGCAAATGACTGATTCACAATTCCCTTCAGAAACATGGCCCAGGATTGCAGAAATTAGGTGGCAAAAATGCCAAATTGAGAACACAGGAATCTGCTTTGCCTAGAGTCCCTTTCACTAATTCAGTTCATGTGCTCAGCATATGCTGGGACAGGGCTGGAAGAGAAACCACAGTCACAGTCATACCAGGCAGACACCCAATCTCAGAAGTCGTAAACTGACCACCCCATCAGGCATCACTGACATGTTTGGTTTGGTCCTCACTGTTGGAAAAATAATCTTTTTTAATTAGTTGCCAGCATCTAAAAATTCAGAGATCTCTTCACCCAAATTCTGAATGTTTTACTTTTCTCAAAATATCAAAAGATCTGGTAACACCTGGGCTCATGTTTCCAACCTAGCAACAGGTCAGGCACTCTGTTCAGTCACGGACCGCTGGACTCAGTCTTCCTATCATTCTTTCTCTGGCAGCTTCACCCATTTATTGCAATGTTTTGATACTATCTCAGGGCTCATCACCAACATGAAAGTGAACTGCCCTTAATTAGAGGTGTAACTCTCACTACAAAGGGTAAGGAACTATCCTACGTAAGCAATCAGTGGCAGCCAACAGAAGGCTAGACTCAAGCATACCTTTTTAGAGAAAGATCAATAATAAAAACAAATCCTGAAAACTGGTTCTTGGGGCATTAGTTTACAACTTCAATGGAGAAGCTTCTGACAGAGAGAATTTCCCTACTGAAGATCCTTCTTGGCTCCAGCACCCTCACCCTTCAAACACAAATGCATGCACAGTCCCAGCTCCCTTCCTAGCCTTCCCCTCCCTCATTCTGCCAGATAATGGAATGGTAACAGTAATTTCTGTCATCTTGCCTCAAGCTTAAGATAAAGAAAACTTTCTTTAAAAAAAAAAAAAAAAAAAAAAACTTGTTTAAAGGCAAAGTCCCCAAGGAATAATCACACAAATTATTACAGGTCAAAAGGGGTCAGAAACCTATACTCATTCAATGAATAAACAACCAATATTTTATTTAATCATTATATAACAAGAGCATTAATATTAAATCAGGTTCAAGGTAAGATTTGTTACCACTATTACTTAACATAATGCATAAAATAATAGAACTATCACAAAGAAGTCAATTTAAAGAACAATAAAGAGTAAACCTCTGAGTATGCATGCAGATTACCTCATTCCTACAAGACCCAAGAGAAACTACTGAAAAGCCATGAAAACCAATATGTGAATTCAACAAGGTGATTGAATGGTTACAAAATTCATATAGAAAATTACAGGTGTTCACGTCAGCAATAATCACAGAAGAAATAAGATGAATAAAAATTGAAACATAATAGCAAACAAAAAAATAAAATATACTCAGGAACAAAAAATAATGAAAGGTGCTAGCACAGTCATATTATCCTGGACAGGGAGACTTCCTGAGGGCTGATCAACTGTATAATCACTACCTAGAGAGTGGGGCTGGACTCTACCACAAAAGATTGATCTTCTCCTCTCAACTATCCATAAGCCACCCTGTCAAAGTTCAGCCTGCACATGGCCCAAGAGGAAATCATGGCTTGTTTCCCCAGTGACACTATGGACCTGATCAAAACCTACGCCTTCTAGGCTCAGTTCTGAATTATAGGACTCGAATCCAAACTGTTCATTCCTCAGAGTGCATACAGGAAACAGAACCACCCAGCAGAGAATCAGTATTCATTGCTTTTCGAGAATCAAGTAAAATGTTAAGTAGAGCAACTTACCTAGTCTCTAAAAAAGGGATTTCAAGGAACTCTTTAAAAATCTTTTGACAGAGCCCAGGCATGGTGGCTCATGCCTATAATCACAGCTCTTTGGGAGGCTGAGATAGGCAGATCACTTGAGGTCAGGAGTTCAAGACCAGCCTGGCCAACATGGCCAAACCTTGTCTCTACTAAAAATACAAAAATTAGCCAGGTGTGGTGGTGGACACCTAAAATCCCAGCTATTACTTGGGAGGCTGAGGCATGAGAATTGCTTGAACCAGGAGGCAGAGACTGCAGTGAGCCGAGATCGTGCCACTGCACTCCAGCTTGGGTGACACAGAGAGACTCTGTCTCAAAAAAAAAAAAAAACAGAACAGTTTTTGACAGAGAACTTTACTAATTCTAAGTATGGAAATAAATAAGTACACCGGCCTTTTACATTATTATTGCTGAACAGAACCAAAAGAAAAAAATATATATATTGGGTCAGGCATGGTGGTTCACGCCTGTAATCCTAGCACTTTGGGAGGCCGAGACAGGCAGATCACTTGAGGTCAGGGGTTCAAGACCAGCCAGGTCAACATGGTGAAACCCATCTCTACTCAAAATACAAAAATGAGCTGGTACAGTGGCATGCACCTATAGTCCCAGCTATTCAGGAGGCTGAGGCACAAGAATCACTTGAACCCAGGAGGTGGCGGTTGCAATGAGCCGAGATCACACCACTACACTCCAGAAGAGAGCAAGACTTTATCTTAAAAAAAAAAAAAAAATTGGGGGGCTGGGCACAGTGGCTCACACCTGTAATTCCAGGACTAGGAGGCTGAGGCAGGCAGCTCACTTGAGGCCAGGAGTTTGAGACCAGCATGGCCAACATGGCAAAACCCCGTCTCTACCAAAAACACAAAAAATTTAGCTGGGTGTAGTGGTGCACACCTATAGTCCCAGCTACTAGGGAGGCTGAGGCACAAGAATCGCTTGAACCTGGGACGCAGAGGTGCAGTGAGTCAAGATCACACCACTGCACTCCAGCCTGGGGAACAGAGTGAGACTCTGTCTCAAAAAAATTGAAATATGTTTATATTAATAGAAAATTCCCAATTAATACAGACCTCAATATTTCAGAATTTGTGCTTGTTTATGGTTTGGTTTCAAGACTATCTTTTTACTCTCTAGACGAAAGTAGTTTCCTAAGAAAATTAACAGTATAAACAAATGATTTGAAGCACCACAGAAATATCTGTTTACATTCAGATAATTAATATGCTAATTTTTATCTGTTAAATTAAAGCAGGTTACCTAAGAACTTTTCAAAATAATATTTCATTAGCCTAATAATAATGAGTATACATAGTTGAAGTAATAAATTGGACATCTGTTTTAAGACATCTTTCAATTTGAGCCTTTTACTAAATCAAACCAGTTTTCACACCTTACTTTCAATTATGGAGGTTCTACATGTCAACAGAACAAACCAAAACTCTATTGAGATAGAAAACAAACAAACATATCCAGTCTTACCTTTGATGGTCTCCATTCCCAACTATCACCTATCTGTTGTGAATGTTTAATGAATTCTGCACAATAACATTGAAATGTTTTTTCTCCAATGAACTCATCTTCTTCCATGTTAAATAACTGCAATATAAAAACTAAGTATTAGCACCAACTTTAGAATGATATTGAAAGGAATTCTGCTAATTGATTTATTTATGTCAATAAACCAAAATTTGGGATGTAGAATGGAAAATAACCTCAAGATCACTAAAAAATGGTTTTGGCCAGGCGTGGTGGCTCACATCTGTAATCCCAGCAATTTGGGAGGCCAAAGCAGGAGGACAGCTTGAAGCCAGAAGTTCAAGACCAGCCTGGTAAACATAGCAAGACTCCATCTATATAAAAACTAAAAAAATAAGTTAGCCAGGCATTGTGGTGCACACCTGTATTCTCATCTACTCAGAAGGCTGAGGCAGGAGGATCGCCTGTGACCAGAAATTCAAGACTGCAGTTAGCTATGATCATGCCACTCTACTCCAGCCTGGGTGATACAGTGAGATCCCATCTCAAAAAAAAAAAAAAAAAGCATTTTTGTTTTTCTATCTTTCTCACTTTATCCCCATTTTCACTGTTGTTTTTTTTATTTTTGTTGTTGTTTTTGAGACAAAGTTTCGCTCTGTCACCCAGGCTGGAGTGCAATGGCACGATCCCGACTCACTGCAACCTCCATCTCCCAGGTTCAAGCAATTCTCCCACCTTCAGCCTCTCAAGTAGTTGGGATTACATTTGCACACCACCACATCAGGCTAGTTTTTGTATTCTTATTAGAGACAGGGTTTCACCAATTTGTCCAGGGTTGTCTTAAACTCCTGACCTCAAGCAATCCGCTGGTCTGGGCTTCCCAGAGTGCTGGGATTACAGGTGTGAGCCACCACACCCAGCTCATTTTTGTTTTTATATTCCTGTTTCTATATCTTTGATGTTTAGCATAGTAAACATTCCAGATGCCTTTTTACAACTGAATTAAAGTCACATAAACTGCAAGGATTTTAAACCCATCTGGCTCCAAGGCCAATGACCTGTCTATACTAACTAATTCTGATTATTCAAATTTAGTATAAATCTACACAAGAATTTGCTCATTCATCCAACAAATACACACTGAATATCTACTAAGTAGCAGGCACTGTGAACAACGAAAAAATTAATAGTCCTTGCCTTGTAAGAGCTCATATTCTAACAAAGGGAGATAAAAAATGCAAATATTATAGTAGAAACTCTCTTTATTCAACCTCCGTTTAACCAACTTGCCAGATTAATCAACACTGACTCAGGTCTACAGCATGCTGATCATGAAGTACGTCTGCTCCCATCAGTTAACTGTGTGTTCACAAAACATATTCTCATATCATAAATATATACTATAATTAAATGTTAAACAAACCAAAAATGTGAAAGTAAAATAGAAGGACAACTGCTATTTCTATAACCAAATACCTTGAAAAGACTCAATAAAAGTGAGTTTAAGAAAAATAAACTGTTATTGAACTAGATATGGACAATACAACTAAAAAGACTAATGGGAGACAGGGAAGAGAAAAGATTCCAAGCTTTCTGCCTTTAAGTGGTGGTGAATTGAGTAAGACAGAGGTCTCTGTAGGAATAAGAGTTTTGGGAAGAGAGATGGGTTTAATTTGGCCATACTGAGTTTGAATTTGAAATAGCCATGGAACGCCCAAGTAAAGGGGTCTAGCAGGCATTTTTGAGGTGTGTCTTGAACTCAGAAGGAAAGAGAAATCTGAGCTGGAGAAACCGATTCTACATCAACATTACGCAGACGGTAACAACCCATTTCATCAATCAGCAAGGGAATGCAAAACTAGAATAGGAAGAGAAGACTAATATGGTGCAGCCAGAGGAAATTTTTCCAACTGTATGATGGCCCTGACATATACTGAAAGATATTAAATCAAAGAAAAATTAACTTTCATTCATAAAGAATACTAATATACTTAGTTACATTTTTAAAATTCGAACAAACTCTTACTTAATAACAAAACTGAACAAAGTAAGCCTAAGCCCTCCAGTTACTTGAGGTTTACTGAAGTATTGAAAATACTTAAACATAAAATTTCACTCAATAGCCATAGTTTATCTAATTAACAGCAGTGTGCTACAAGCAAGATGACTAAACATCAAAACACTAATTAATATTTGGTTGAATACTCTTAAAATTATCTAAGGACTAGGATTGCTGAAGGATGCTAAATACAATAATACAAACACTTATGGCTTGATTGCAAAATTAGGAAGTATACTATGCTAAAAAGATATCCATCTCAACTCGATTCATCATAATATATCATAATGAAATATCATGGAATAATTATTGTTTCTTTGCTCAAGCAAGAATATTTCAACTCAAAAATGTAAATGTAATTCAATCAACATTTTTACATGTACTTTTCAAGTTGTAATAGTTTCTGATCCTCTACCAAATTCATAAACTACTAGAGACAGAAATTAGAATCTGAGAACTTCCTATTATGAGATGGCTGAAAATACGGCTAAAAATGGAAATAACCACAAATGTGGTTTATTAAACAATAATGGCAAGAATAATCCTTATTTTGCAAATGAAAAACCTTAGATATGTGAACTGCCCATGTTTACAGACTTAAGTTATCTTAAACTAAATTCAGACTAGAGGTGACAACAGTCACTCAAATGAACTCTCGGTAAAAAGATGAATTTCAATTCTCATCTCATGCTAAACAATGAACTTCACATCGTGGTAAGTAAAAGTTAGAAATGAGTCAGCACTCCTCGTGTCATAAAGTATAAGTTGTTAATACATCTATTTTGCTTTAGTCTTACTCTGGCTAAAGAGCTATTTGATTTTTTTTTTTTTTTTTTTTTTTTGGAACATTCAATCAAAACCTTTTTCTAACTACTTTAGCAGAGACTAAAGATTGGAAAGACAGAATAATTTTCCTCACCAAGTGAGGGTAGTCTTTCAAAACTATAAGTTTGCCCTTAGACTAGAAGCATAGTAGCTTATTCTGCTGCTGTTCACGTATATCCTTCCAGAAAAGCAGCCTTAGTGAATTCTAACACTGTATATAATCATTGTTTAAATGATCCTTTTTAATTGAAAACAATTTTTTCACTACCACTCTCCATATTTTTTAATGTGATTTTTAATGTGTGTGTGAAACTAATTCTTTGTGTTTTTTTTTAATTGGAGACACTGCTTTTGATGAATCTATAAATCAATGTATATCAGAGTCATAATGAGACTAAAATAATATAAGAAATATAACTAAATTTCCCGGAACTTAAGATCATTTACAAAAATGTGATTACCACAGGACATGTTATGCATACATTTAAACATTAAAAATAATTTTTGACTAATAAAGTAGGCAACTTCCTGAATACCTGTCCCTCCTAGCAACAATTCCACATTATTTATAACTCTAAGTGTAGACTCTTTAAAAAAAAAAATGCAATATTAGCTAGGAGAGTTAAATGTCAACCCACTACTTTTATGGCAATTTGACTTGAATTCATTTAGATTAATCACTTACCTAGCAAGGTCGTTAAGCAGTGGTCCTCAAATTTTAGAGAACAAGGAAGCATCCACGGTGCAAATTTAAATGATCCTAGGCCTTGGCCAGAAAGATAACCTGATAACCTAAAAGATAACCTAAAAGACTAGCATGATCCCTAGACAAAAGATGAATCATTTTGACAGGGCTGGTAGAGGACCTGGATTTCAAGACATTTGGCAGCCTGGGTGGGACACATAAGGCCTGGCCCTGGGCAATCCAGTAAGACAGCAGAGATACATCAAAAGAGAAGTGGATCAGTCCTGACAACAGATGACCAGCAGGGCTCAATTCTCCCTCCTTGCCTTCCCATTGGAATACATATTCCAAATCAATGTTTAAATGAGAGGCAACACTATTAGGAAATAATGGGGTATGAGCTTGGCCAAAAATATCCAACAAATAAGAAAAAACAGAAAAGAGCAGTGGCTTACATCTATAATCCCAGAATTTTGGGAGGCCAAGGTGGGTAGATCACCTGAAGGCAGCAGTTCAAGACCAGCCTGACCAACATGGTGAAACCCTGTTTCTATGAAAAATACAAAAATCAGCTGGGCATGGTGGCGGGCGCCTGTGATCCCAGCTACTTGGGAGGCTGAGGCAGGAGAATCACTTAAACCCGGGAGGCGGAAGTTGCAGTCAGCTGAGATCACGCCATTGCACTCCAGCTTGGGCGACAGAGCAAGACTCTGTCTCAAAAAAAAAAAAAGATCAACACAATATCAGAAGCTACAAACAGTTGCAGGCTGAATACAGATGATAGAGCAAATTGTCTTTAAAATATACTACCAAGTACCATATTTTTCTTTTGGAAAATAAAAAAGTAAATGGTTGGACATTTTTGTAATGGAAGACATATTCCCTTTTCTTCTTGCAAAAGTCTTTGTTCAGAGATGAGACTAATGTGCCTGATTTCCACAAGGTTTTTCATTCATTTACTCAGTATCTACAATACCCTGGTACTTGCTGTGAGTGTCCTCCTAGAAAAGAATGTCAAACTTCCTGGGAAAACTAAGGAAGACTCCAAAACTTGGAGTTCTGAAGACACAAATTAAATTCTTAAAGAACTAAATTTTGAAATTTGAGTAAGGGCCAACCAGGTGGAGACAAAACCACTCCAAAAAGATGGAGGAGTTCCTGCGAAGACAGGGTCTGAAAAGAATGCAAGGATTAAAAATAAAACAAATGGCAGTGGATGGAGCATAGCTTCAGTAGAGTCAAGTCTGGGCAAATAAGGTCCAATGGTTCCAATTTTATGGGGAACCCAAGGGGCTGCTTGGAAATAAATGGGATCATATTGGATTGTCAAAAAGAAAAGAAGTTATAGTTTGCCATTGCCACTTAGTGCTGAGGGACCAGGTAAAATAAACATCCTACAATGTGCAGGACAATCCATACAGTGAAGAGTTGTCCATAAAAATGCCAATAGAGCCCCTTTGAGAAACACTGGGAAGTAGATAAGGAATTAACAAAGTCTAGAGAATTTAACTCTAGGTACTCAGAGTATCCTTTAAAATCTGCGATCACAACCTCCATTTCACTCACTAAATCTTTACTAAGTGCCAAAAGATAAATTAAGATAAATTTAAAACTTTAAAATTTTAAAATTTTAAAGAGTTTATTTGAAGTCAGTCCCGGTAATACCAGCATTCTGGGAAGCCAAAGCAGGTGGGTTGCTTGAGCCAGGAGTTCGAGACCAGCCTGGGCAACACGGTGAGATGCCACCTCTACAAAAAATACAAAAACTATCCTGGCATAGTGGTGCGTACCTATAGTCCCAGCTATTTGGGAGGCTGAGGTGGGCAGATAGCTTGAGCCCAGGAAATCGAGGCTGCAGTGAGCCATAATTGCACTACTGCCCTCCAGCCTGGGTGACACAGCAAGTTCCTGTCTCAAAAAACAAAAACAAGAAAATGTTTATAGCCAGCGCAGCGGCTCACACTTGTAATCCCAGCACTTTGGGAAGCTGAGGCAGGCGGATCATCTGAGGTCGAGAGTTCGAGACCAGCCTACTCAATATGGAGAAACCTCGTCTCTACTAAAAACATAAAATACCGGGCATGGTGGCACATGCCTGTAGTTCTAGTTATTTAGGAGGCTGAGAACTGCTTGAACCCAGAAGGCAGAGGTTGCAGTGAGCCAAGATCACACCACTGCACTTCAGCCTGGCAACAGATGGAAACTCCGACTCAAAAAAAGAAAAGAAAAAAAATGTTTATTTGAACAGACAACGGTTAACCCATTTATGCTGGAGGTTGCAATTTTTTGTGTGTGAAAAATCAGACTTTGGCAATGACCTTGAGCAGAATATAAATAATTCCTACAAGCTTAGCGTTCCAATAATGGAACACTAGGCATATTAATTTTGCAGCTCCAGAATGCAAGCAATTTGGCGCTGCACCAAAGGGACACAATTAGAAGGCGTTTGAAGGCTTTTGTAGAGTGAACACAGAAGCAAGGCCAAGAAAATATGTGATTGGTCAAAGTGGAGTAGTCTTACTTGGATCATTCCTGTAAGTTGGTGGTTAGTTAGTGCTTTCTGATTGGTTAGGCTAAAGTTTCACTATCCTAGAATACAACCATTTATACTGAGATGGGTGTAAGTTTGCTTATGTAGGAACCCAGGGCACTGGAGCCTCCTCAGGCAATAGCCTCCCAATTAATTATTTTAACACAGAAAGCTATGTTTTTGCTGGGCAATAAATGTGTTTCCTTCTGTCCTTTGACCACCATGAAGCTCAGAACTTTGTGGCCTACCTTTAATAATTGTATAATACTTCGCAGCATAATTTTAGTATAACTTACCCCAATCACATCTCTCTATTCACGCTTCATATTTTCATGATCTTGATTTCTCTTTATTTTGTATGCTATTATATATCATATGGTTTATAAGGTACCTCAAATACTTTTGGAACAAAATAGAGTATAAATTTAAAACTGTAAGCTACAAAAGTAAAACTTAAAAATGGGGAAAAAAAACAACGTAAGATGGGAAGAAAAAAAATTACACTGAGCCCCCAGATCATTCTGAGAGGTATAAGATATATTTTTTAAGGGGAGGGGAGTCTCACTATGTCACCCAGACTGGATGCGGTGGTACCATCTCAGCAAACTGCAGCCTCCACCACCCAGGTTCAAGTGATCCTTCCACCTCAGCCTCTTAAGTAGCTGGAACCACACATGTGCACTATCATGCCCAGCTAATTTTCTGCGTTTTTTATAGAGACAGGATTTTGCCATGTTTCCCAGGCTGGTCTCGAACTCCTCAGCTCAGGTGATTGCCTGCCTCAGCCTCCCAAAGTGCTGTGATTACAGGCATGAGCCACTGTACCCAGCCTCAGTTTAAGAGACTTTAGAAAAGTATAATACACAGTCTTTGCCTACAATTGTTTGTAATCGATTTTTTTTTATTTTTTCAGAATACATTCTTTTCAAAGTAATGAAATTTTTAAGATTCAAATTGAAAAGAACATCAGAGAATAATGGATAATAAAAAAACAGTGATAAACTGTACAACCTGTTTAAAGAATTAGTATGGATTAAAATAATTAAAATCACACGTATTACTATGTATTAAGAACCACGGCAACAAATCCTCATAGCAACTTTTTGAGATAAATTACTAGGATTTTCTTTATTTTATAGATAAGGAAATTGAGACAGAGAGAGGGTAACTTGTTCAAGGTAACACAGCTGTTAAGTGTAGCAATTTGACCTAAGGCAGCCTGGAACCAGAGCATGTGCCCTACAGGAGTTAGATTTCAGCTAATCCTTGAATTATAGGAGGATATAGAAAGAAAGAGATTGAAGGGATAGGGTCAGTGGCAGTGAACCTCGAACAGTAGACCAGTAAGAACCTGAATAGAGAGTATGGATTGAGGGATATTGGCCATCTGGGGACAGGGTGCAGGCAGTTTACAAATAGCCTTAAAACTCAGAGGAAGCTAGGAGAGGTACCTCTTGCCTTTAGCCCTCACTACTCAGGAGGCTGAGGCAGGAGGACTGCTTGAGCTCCTAAGTCAAGGCTGTAGTGCCGCCTGATTGTGCCTGTAAACAGCCACTGCACTCCAGCCTGGACAACTTACAGAGACTCCACCTCTTAAAAACAAACAAAAAGAAACAAACAAACAAAAAAACCCAAAGGATTCCATTTAAAACAGCTGGCAATAGGAAACCATTGTAGGTTCTTGAGCTCAGAAGAGATGATAAGAAGGTGTTCTGGGTAAGACGTTACATGACAATGATATGAAATAACTCTAGCTTTCAAGCTAAACTCTTATTATTAAGCGCTCTTCCTGGATTTTATAAACCTATGTGATCAGGCAAGCCCATTAGAGAAGTCTTGTCTCTGCAGTTTTCAGCAACCATTCCCTAATCAGGATTCCTTCAGGTACAGCTTATTCTCCTATTCTCCATTCCCCAACTTTCTAATTGCTTTATTATACTCAGGCCGATTGTCCCCTGAAAACATTTGTTATCAATAGATAATCACCAAATGATCTCTACGGCTTTTTTTTTTCTTAAGGTTCCCTGATTATATGTATGATTCAAATACAACCTCCTGAGTCCCAAACACATCTCTAGGCTTCAAAGATAATAACTAAATCAAGCCCATCTTAAGAAATCTTCTGTAAGCTTTACCCTATTTATTTTTCCTAAAGGACTGCTTTACCTTTCTCAGAAATGTATTAGGTATCAGGAACTACCGTCAACATATAGTTTCCCCCAACACATTATACCTAACTTGAATGGCCTACCATGTAGCAAAACCTCAGTTAACCTTACCCTAAATAAAACAGGAGGTGGCAAGGGAAAGCAGGGCACAGAGAATATAATCTTTTGACACTCACATTCAAATATATGCAGTTTAGAACTACTATTTCAACTAATTTCTTCCATTTAAAATATCAATAACAACTTTTAAACTGCAATTTGCAAGACTTTAATTTCTCAATACTCAGGACTTATTTTTTGGTCAAGGTTCTGCAACATTTCCTCTGGTCAATATTTAACCCTTCGGAAGCAATGAGAAAAGATTCTACTTGGGTATTCGAGTACACACAGGGTCTATGTTCTCCCATCCTGAGAAGCATAAACTTGTTTTTGCCACTAAAGAATAAAGACCATCGTCCAATAACAAAAGTTATAAATAAGACTCAAAGTGAACCTGCGACAAAGATTTATTAAACTCACAATGGAACAAGCTGAATGGCTTAGTGCACCCAGAAGCATTTGAGGAACTGAGTATAGACACTGAAGAAAAACGGTTAATATCCTGCAAGGCAATAAAACTACAACCTTTAGGTGTAGTGTACTTTTTTCTCTCCCACTCAGAAATAATTTGCATCTCTAGTAATCAAAGATGTTAACTGCAAAGCCTAGGCCTTAATCAGTATCATCATGCCAAACAAAATATAGTACCCTAGAAATCTAAATCATCTTCAGATGGGCCTGTTAAACAGGGTTCATTTTGTCTCTGAAAAGACATGTTGTCATCCTTTTGCCTTATTTCCAATACTATTGTAATTTTATCACCACTAAAAGTTTCTATAAAGCAGTCAACTATTCCTTTATCATTCTCCCGCCCTCCCCGCCGATTCATGATTCTATAGGTTATTTGGGAAGTTTTTTTAAAAAAGAAAAACTTGTTGGCTCTAAATATCAGGTTATTCCTCCTGATACTTAATGAATCTGAAACTTCAAATTAAGTTGCACTCAGCCACTGAAAGCCCCAGTAATTTAATAGTCTTTGTTTCAACATCACACGGTCGAAGACTTGTTATTCGCTATCAGTATCTGGATTTTAAACACCAGACAGTAACTACCCACTTCGAGGGTGCCGCAGCCTTTGGGTCGTGGCCCAGGAGCGCTGGTGACACCAGGCGCGCGACAAGGGGTGGATCCCTGGTGAAAGATTGTCCTCGCCCTCCGCCGCTCGCCCCAAGTCCCGAGCGGGGTGGCTAGCACAGGCCTGCAGTTCACCCTGAGGGGCCGCTTCCCCAGCCTTTTGTTCGGGGCTGGGCTGTTTCCCGCCGACCCGCGCGCGCCTTTCCTCCCCGTACTAGGAGCAGGGCGAGAACAGTATGGGGGCAGAGCCGGAAGGAGGCGACCGGCGAGAGTTGTGGGAATACTCACCCGGCTCCGCTCGGCCCCTGACCCCGCAGCCCAGCCCGGCGAGGGCGGGGCAAGGGAGCCAAGGGGAGGAGAGCCGGGGAGAGGGCCTCAGAGCCCTGCGAGGCCACCGCCGCGGTGGCCCTAGGGAGCTGAATGATGATGGGGCTGTGGGGACCTCGAGGGCGGTGGAAGAGCAGAGCCAGCGCGCCTCCAGGCCAGCCAGAAGCCACCACGGCCTGCTTTTGTCGGCGCCGCCGGTGGCCGAAACGGAGCGTGCGCACTGCGCCTTCCCGCGCGCCGTGGGGGCCGCCCAGTGCAGGCCGGTGACGCGGTCCGCCGCGCGCTCCTGGCAGGGGCGGGGCTGGGAGCAGCTGGAGAGGAGGTAAGCGAGACCGCCCCGCAGCCCGGGTCCACCTCTTCCAAGGCCCCGCCCGTCGCCTCGCCGGTGGCTCTCAGCGCCCGCACCCCCACCCCCAACCGAACGCACGCGGCGCCCTCCGCGCAGCACAAAGGCGGCTCGTTTAGGGGAAAGCGGGTTCCTAGCATCCCCCTAAGAGGCCGGAGAGCCGTGCCCGCGTGCATACACTACAAAAAGTCCTGTCAACGCCACAGTTAAGCACAAGCATGGCTACCCCTTGAGGACTTACGGATGGAGGGAGAAGTTAGGAATTCGAAAATTGACAATAGTACCATCTGTGGCACATATCTCAGAGGAGAAAAAAAACTAGCAGCAAAATTAAATTGGGGCGAAACGATGGGGATAAAGACTAGAAAAAAATGTAGGAGTAACAGGGGTGATCGAACTGAAATAGCAGACATCTGAAAGAAAACTAGCATCTGCTGCTTTTAACAACAGAGTTAAATTTGTTGGAAATGAAAGGAAAAAATGCAGGCGAAGAAGTGAAAGGAAAACCTGCCTTCAAACTACATGGCATGATTTTCATCTCGTACTACAGTTGTGTAAGATGTCACTATTCGAGGAAACTAGGTGATAGGTACATGGGACTCGAGGTGTTTTAGTATTTTTGCAATTTCCTGTGTCTATAATGATTTCCAAATAATAAGCATTTTTAAAAGGACAGAATACTGATCAGTGGCGACCAGGGCGAAGGGCTGGAGGATAGGGTTGACTGAAAAAGGAGCTTGAGAGCTTCTATACTGTGACTGCTGCTGACTAAACCACTGTTTGTCAAAACCTGTGAGAGGTATAAATTTTACTGCATGTAAAATAATTTAAAACTCAAAATGATGCAATAAAAATGAACTTACACTAACATTTTTTAGCAACTATGGATATAAATTAATTGGTAGCTGCCAATTTAGATTATCCATTTAATTTTTTTTAAAAGCACAAGGCAGTGTGTTGTAAATGAGAGTTTAAGTCAGTGTCTCCATCAACTTTAAGTATTTACCTTAAAAACATATTTCACAAATGAAAACAAGAATGCAGCTGGACATAGTGGCTCACATCTGTAATCCCAGCACTTTGGGAGGCCAAAGTAGGAGGATTGCTTGAGTCCAGGAGTTCGAGACCAGCCTGGGCAACACAGCGGGACCTCATCTCTACAAAATGTTTTAAAAATAAGAATAAATTTTTTAAAATGGATCCATTCCTTTACATTGTACTCAATATTTTAGAAACACAGTGCGCCAACTACCATATTAATTTAAAACAATATTTTTTGCACTGGAGGTGTTTTAGAGTTTCATAATTCACATGCCAAAAACAAAGAAACTAAAAGAAATAACTCAGTTAACCTCCATGTACTTCCTCTCATCATATCCCTCTTGGCAAAGAATGATATTGGCCTATTTATGTGTTTACCCCACAATTCTATAAAGTGCTTTCAGGCTGCAGTCTGTCATCGTAGCATTTCTAGGCTCAAGCAGGGCTCCTGTACCTCCCCTCTCTGATCGCTGAAGTTCACTGAAAAATTTACTCACAAAGGACAGAGTAATTGGAGGAAAGGCATGCAAGTGTATATAGCATATATACAGGAGAGCCTTGAAAATGAAGACCCAAAGATACAGGGGAAATTGTACATCCATTTGTATGTCCCACAAAGTATGGACAGCGGTGTAGAACTATGATTGCACCAGAGGGTATGCGCTAATGCTAATAGCCTGAGTGGGGAAGCCCAGTGAGGCCTGTCTGTCTAGATTCTTCTTGGCCCCTCTGGGCATGCATTCCTTCCTTCCTTCCGGGTATGGGGCAGGACCCCCTCTGCAATGAGGGTCTTAGGACCTACAGTCAGAAAAGGTAGATCAGATCATTTCTTTACGGCCAGTTTTTACAAAGAAAGACAGGGGAAAATTAAAGTAGTATTTCCAGGATTTATGGCCGGCTTTGGGGAAAAGGGGTTCTTGTTTCTATGGTCTGCCTAGTTTCTATGGCTAGCCTCAGGGAGAATGGGACTGAGAGACAGGAAGTCAGGAGAAGATCAGAGAAAAACTTTTGCTTCTGAGGCTGCTTCTGAGGGCTTCATTGTGTGATATTGTTTCCTAGTCCCAATATTCCTAACTAGTAATAAGTATTCGTTGAATAAAACAAGAAATTGATCACAAAAAGAGGAAGTTAAAATGTATTGAATGCTTACCATAGTCCAGAAGCTTTATATGTACATAATCTCATAACTTCATGACATACTCATTTTATAATGATAACTTAATTATTAAATCCCTTTTAATACTTATTTTATTAGATTTTTGTTTCATTTGGACATGTTGCTCACTTCTAAAAAGTCTTGCTTCTTTTAGCTTGCGTAAAACCCACAGTCCCCTGATTTTCCTGCCATCTCTGTGGCTATTTTTTTTTTTTTTGAGAAAGAGTCTTGCTCTGTTGCCAGGCTAGAATGTGGGCACTATCTCGGCTCACTGCAACCTCCACTTCCCAGGTTCAAGCGATTCTTCTGCCTCAACCTCTCTAGTAGCTAGGATTACAGGCACCTGCCACCACCCCCAGCTAATTTTAGTAAAGACCGGGGTTTCACCATGTTGGCCTGGATGGTCTTGATATCCTGACCCCATAATCCACCTGCTTCGGCCTCCCAAAGTGCTGGGATTACAGGAGTGAGCCACCACGCCCAGTCTAGCCACTCTTTTTTTTTTCTTTTTTTTTTTTTTTAAGGCAGAGTCTCTTGCTGTTTTCACCAAGACTAGAATGCAATGGCCTGATCGTAACTTACTATAACCTGGAACTCCTGGCCTCAAGCAATCCTCCTGCCTCAGCCTACCAAAGCACTGGGATTACACGAGGCTCTTCTTTTTTCTCATTATTTTAGGCTTTTGTTTGTCCATTATACTTTAATGTTCATGTTTCAAACGGAGCCTTCTAGAAGTTGAAACTTCAGCTTTTTCGGTTTTTGTGTTTTCTGATATTCATGTAAAAATTTTTAAATTCAAAATAGGGTTATACAAAATGCATTATATTCAAAGTCATTTTCCTTTAACCAATAAATACTTTTATTACCAAAAATTACAATGCAGTATAAATACATCTTTCAAGAGATAATTACAGGATTTATTTTAAAATAATAATTCATATATCAAAACAGCGTAGTACTGGTACCAAAACAGATATACAGACCAATGGAACAGAATAGAGGCCTTGGAGGCAACACCACACATCTACAACTATCTGATCTTTGACAAAACTGACAAAAACAAGCAATGGGGAAAGGATTCCCTGTTTAATAAATGGTCTTGGCAAAACTGGCTAGCCATGTGCAGAAAACAGAAACTGGACCCCTTCCTGACACCTTACACTAAAATTAACTCCAGATAGATTAAAGACTTAAACATAAGACCTAACACCATAAAAACCCTAGAAGAAAACCTAGGCAAAACCATTCTGGACATAGGCATAGGCAAGGACTTCATGACTAAAACAACAAAAGCAATGGCAACAAAAGCCAAAATAGACAAATAGGATCTAATTAAACTCCAGAGCTTCTGTACAGCAAAAGAAACAACCATTAGAGCAAACCAGCAACGAACAGAATAGGAAAAATTTTTTGCAATCTACCCATCTGACAAAGGGCTGATATCCAGAATCTATGAAGAACTAAAACAGATTTACAAGAAACAAACAAACAAACCCATTCAAAACTGGGCAAAGGATATGAACAGACACTTTTCAAAAGAAGGCATGTGTGAAACCAACAAACATATGAAAAAATGCTCATCACTGGTCGTTAGAGAAATACGAATCAAAACCACATTAAGTTGCCATCTCACATCAGTTAGAATGGTGATCATTAAAAAATCTGGAGACAACAGATGCTGGAGAGGATGTGGAGAAATAGGAACACTTTTACACTGTTGGTGGGAGTGTAAAATTAGTTCAACCATTGTGGAAGACAGTGTGGTGCTTCTTCAAGGACCTAAAAATAGAAATTCCATTTGACCCAGCAAGCCCATTACTTGGTATATACCCAAAGGATTATAAATTGTTCTATTATAAAGACGCACACGTATGT
Source organism: Plecturocebus donacophilus (assembly GCA_004027715.1). Lineage (NCBI taxonomy): Eukaryota > Metazoa > Chordata > Mammalia > Primates > Pitheciidae > Plecturocebus > Plecturocebus donacophilus. The sequence continues at coordinate 27,916 of PVKP010016884.1, forward strand.
TCACTGCAGCACTGTTTACAATAGCAAAGACCCGGAACCAACCCAAATGCCCATTGATGATAGACTGGACAAGAAAAATGTGGCAGATATATACCACGGAATACTATGCAGCCATAAAAAATGATGAGTTTGTGTCCTTTGTACGGACATGGATGAATCTGGAAACCATGATTCTCAACAAACTGACACAAGAACAGAAAATCAAACACCACATGTTCTCACTCATAGGCAGGTGTTGAACAATGAGAACACACAGAGACAGAGGATCATCACACACTGGGGTCTGTTGGGGGTGGGTTAGGGAAGGGACAGTGGTGGGTGGGGAGGTTGGGGAGAGAGAACATGGGGAGAAATGCCAGATATAGGTGACGGGGGGATGGAAGCCGCAAACCACATTGCCATGTATTTACCTATGGAACAGTCCTGCATGATCTGCACACATACCCCAGAACCTAAAGTACAATTAAAAAAAAATAGTAATTCATAATATCCCTTCATTAGTATGGCCCTATAAAGGGACACAAATTTAAAGTTCCATGGTAAATGTCTTATTTTCTCCATCTTGTCAGTTCTTATTACTTGCATGCATATATCCTTTCTGCTCATATCCCATAAGTCACACCTATATTCAAGGAAGGTAGAAAATGTAGCATCCAGCCTTGACAGGGTGGGATTGTTTTATTAATAAAAGAAAGAAAAGAAGAATAGATACTAGGGAACAAAAGCTATCTCTACTGCGGCTTATAGTAGGCAGATCCCTTCCACCACCCTCCAGGAGGTCCTTAGGAAAAGATACATTATATTAAAGAGTTAGAGGAGGTAATCTGATTGGATGGCAGAGATAAGAAACTTGTCTTGAAGCTGTGTGTGCATAGTACTTACTTAAAAGTGTGAGAGAAAAAAACACTAGTAGGTAAAACTATAGAGATAGTAAAAGATCAGTAGTTGCAAGAGTTGCAGGGAAGGGAGACAAAGAAGAAGGGATGAATACTTGGAGAACAGGGCATTTTTTAGGACAGTGAAACTATGATATATGATACTGAAGTAGTGGATACATGACATTATGCATTTGTCAGAATGCATATCGCAAAGACAAGGAACAAGGCTAGAATCTGATAACCCAGAAGGATATGCTATAAACCTGCAGCTTTTCTACATCCCCAAAAGTAAGAGAATGTAGGGTCCTCTCAACCAATTCCAACGAGGGGAAAGAAATCACCCTGGATAATAATAGACCACTTCCAGAATGATTCTTGCAGAACGTGGGTTCCCCTGAAATACAATGTATAGTTCCCAAATATCCTCAAATGCTTGAAAGATTAAAAAGTCCAACCAAGAATGTTAAAAATGTAGACAAAGCAGGCTGGGCGCAGTGGCTCACACCTATAATCCCAGTACTTTGGGAGGCTGAGGTGGGTAGATCACTTGAGGCCAGGAGCTTGAGACCAGCCTGGCCAACATTGTCTCTACAAAAATTGTCTCTACAAAAAATACAAAAATTACCAGGGGTGGGTGGGGGGTGGGTACACACCTGTAATCCCAGCTATTTGGGAGGCTGAGACATGAGAATTGCTCAAACCTCTGCCTTCAAGTGCTGGGATTACAGGTGTGAGCCACTGTGCCAGCCTCATTGCCATGCATTCTTAGCTACAGCACATCACTGCTGCAATTCTACATTATCTTTATCCTTTGCCAACATCAAAACCTTTACAAATAATTTTCAGTAACCTTGGGACTTTTTTTTAATGTATTTTCCTTTTTTCTTTCCTTTTTTTTTTTTTTTTTTTTTTTTTTTTTTTTTTTTAGCAGAGAGGGGGTTTTACCATGTTGGACAGACTGGTCTCAAACTCCTGAACTCCTGACCTCAGGTGATCCACCCACCTTGGCCTCCCAAAGTTCTGGGATTACAGGCATGAGTTACCATGCCTGGCCTTTTTAATGTTTCTAAGGGAGCACCGATAAATAATTATAGATTGTCATTAAAATATGGCAGTTCTCTATTGCCATTTCCATACAAATATTTGAATCCCACGTGTCAGTCACAGTCTCTAGGTTTTTTTTGTTTTTTTTTGTGATGGAGTCTCACTCTGTCACCCAGGCTAGAGTGCAATGGTGCAATCTCAGCTGACTGCAACCTCCACCTTCCGGGTTCAAGCCATTCTTTGGTGCCAGCCTCCTGAGTAGCTGGGACTACAGGTGAGCACCACCAAGCCCAGCTAATTTTTGTATTTTTAGTAGAGACAAGGTTTCACCATATTGGCCAGGCTGGTCTTGAACTCCGACCTCGTGATCCTCCCACCTCAGCCTCCCAAAAGCATGAGCCACTACGCCCGGCTCACAGTCTCCAGCTTTTATATATTGTAATTATATGTATACTACTAAAAATCAAATAAAACTTAACTTTCAAACATGTTTAATTTCATAAAAATAACCAAATTCAGAAACAAAAATGTTTCTAAATTAGAATCATTAAGTCAAGCTCTAAGCAATGTGATCAATATAGAATACTAGTAGAATACAATTTTTATTTTCATATTGATCACAAAATGTATCTAGAATACAATTTACATTTTCATATTGATCACAATATGTATATCTACTCCTAGATATTTACTCAAGAGAATTGAAAATATATGTCCACAAAAATACTTGTATGCGATTATTCATAGAAACGTTATTCATAAGAGCCAAAGCTGAAAACGTCCTTCCCAGATGAATGGGAAGCAAATTGTGGTACAGTATATCCATGCAATGGAATACTACTCAGCAGTAAGAAGGAACTGATTACAGCTAAATGTAACAACATGAATGAACCTCAAAAACATCATGCTGAGCAAAAGAAGCCAGACATATACATACTGTATAATACTATTTTCTAGAATTCGCAACGCCAATTCTAATCTAGAGTGACTAATCTAGAATAAGGGAGTAGTTGCTAAGGGCTAAGGATTGGAGACAGGATTAACTACAAAAAGTATGAGGTCACATTTTGAGATAACAAAATATTTTTATTGTGGTAATGGTTATACATGTCTTAGTCTATTCAGGCTGCTATAACAAAATATAAACTGGGTGACTTACAAAGAGCAAAAATGTGTGTATCACAGGTATGAAAGCTGGAGAGTCCAACATCAGGGCACTAGCAGACTTGGTGTCTAGTGAGGACCTGGTGCTGGATTTGTTGAAAAGCCCCATCTCCTCGTACCATCACCTCGGGGATTAAGATCTCATTTTGGAGAAAGACATTCAGAGCATGGTAGCATATGAGTGTATGCATTTATCAAAATGCATTGAACTGTAGACTTAATTTGGGACTTTATTGTATATAAATTATATCTCAAAATATATTAAAAATACAAAAATAAAACAAAACCTGAAAAATATAGATGTACTTCACATGTAGCAAAAGCAACAACAAGAAATTGTGTAAGGGAGAGCTTGCATCACCTTGCTCTTGCTGTTATCAGTTCGCTCAACTTCACTATGATATGGACCCTTTTTTTTGGCAGTATCATATCACTATTTTAAATTAATAGACTTCACTTTTTAGAAAATGTTTATGTTTCCAGAAAATTGAGCAGATAGTACAGATAATTACTATCTATCTATCGATCTATCATCTATATGCAACCCATTCATAGCTTTACCTCTTATTAATGTCTTGCGTTAATGTGGTACATTTGTTACAACTGAGCTAGTTGTAGGTTATTGGTAAATACGTAAATTTTATCCTGTCTGGTAGTGATCTGAATTGACTGCCCCACCCCTCCAGTGGAAAAACCAGTTCTATTCCATTTTGCCTGGTTCATATGAGTAAAATGAATTTTGAAACATGTTCATTCATGTATCTGTATGAAAGTCATGATTTTACCCTTTTCTGAAATTATCTTTTATTTTTTATTTTTATTTATTTATTTTATTTTATTTTATTTTTGAGACAGAGTTTCACACTTCTTGGCCAGGCTGGAGTGCAATGGCATGATCTAGGCTTGCCGCAACCTCCACCTCCCAGGTTCAAGCAATTCTCCTGCCTCAGCCTCCCAAGTAGCTGGGATTATAAGCATGCACCACCATGCCCAGCTAGTTTTGTGTTTTTACTAGAGATGGGGTTTCTCCATGTTGGTCAGGCTGGTCTTGAACTCCTGACCTCAGGTGATCCACCTGTCTCGGCCTCCCAAATGGTGGGATTACAGGTGTGAGTCACCCGCCCAGCCCTGAAATTGTCTTTTAATAAGGGCCTGGAAATTTACACCCATGTGGCTTCTCAGTCCCAATCCTCACTGGTGTCCAGGACCACTGAAGGGAAGGGCGGTCCAGGGTCTTTGTAGGCACAGGACAGTTTCCTGGGAAAACGAACCAAATCTCAACCAAGGGGTCCTTAAATGGAGAGTGGTGAAAGATAATAAAAGGCTCGAGAAGAAGAAATGATAAAGTAGATCAATAGTAAACTGTGATAAAAGAATGTACACCACCTTTGGACAATGCAAAAAAGAAGAGTCCAACAGGATATTTGCAGCACCTTATATCCATAATTCACTGATTTGGAAAGCAACTGGTAGAAAACAATCTACAGGCAATAAAAGAACTACAGAACCTCATAAACTCTTCAGAAGTTTTGATTCAAACACACTCTGCTTTCAGGGCCCCAGGATAGACTCCCTGGTACCGCAGCAAGATATTCTTTCCTACTGGACTTTCCACTTACCATCCAGCAAAGAAAATACCACAGGGGTAATGAGATAAGATCAATGCACATGCCCCAGGGTCCATCTTTTGTTAGTAAGGGCTTGAATGTCCTTGTTTGATAATGATCTGTTTTCTTAAATGTTGTGTGGCTATGTTTACTAATCAGGAATTAATTATGATTATAGGATTCAATTGCATATTGATATTACTGTGTTATAATGATATTTTGCATAAAGACAAGTTTAGTCTGCAAACCTGGAAGCCTCTGGGCAGATTTAATTCAGGAAGCTGCTCTAGATTCAGATCAAATCAGGAGTTGCTCCTGAGGCAGTAACAATAATATGCACTTGCTCAGCCCCTTCCTCTGCATTATCTCATTAGTGAAACAGGAGGCATACTGTGGAAAGGGCACCAATTTGAAGTCAAGAAGTCATAGGACAAGCTTCATTCCTGTTCCTTCCATGGTATGTAAATTTTGGGCAGTCATTTATTTTCTCTGAACCTCAGGATCTGTATTTCTGTGAAGTAAAATTGGTAATAATCCCAGCTTTGCAGAGCTGTGGAAACAAAAATATACACATTTTTAAATTTCAGGGATTGATAACGTTGAGACAATAAAATCATACCAACAATCATTAATATGATTGTGTAATCTGTATTTTCTAACAAAGAAAGATGACCAGATACAAAAGAATGTTAAAGAATTACCTCATTCATTGTCCTGTAGAAAAACAGTAAAAGGTTATAACCAGAAATTAATCATGATAACCTCTAGGTAGGAAGATCGTGGGTGTTTATGTTTGTTTGTTTTCTTGTTTTTTTGAGACGGAGTCTCACTCTGTTGTTGCCCAGGCTGTAGTGCAGTGATACAATCTTGGCTCCCTGCAACATCCACCTCCCAGGTTCAAGAAATTCTCGTGCCTCAGCCTCTGGAGTAGCTGGGATTACAGGTACCTGCCACCATGCCCAGCCTTTTTATGTATTTTTAGTGGAGATGGGATTTTGCCACGTTGGCCAGGCTGGTCTCAAACTCCAGACTTCAGGTGATCCATGGGTGAGTTTTTTTCTTCATGTTTTTTGGTATTTTTTTAAATTAAATATTTTTTATCTTTTCTTTTTTCTTTTTTTTTTCCTTTTTTTCCATATATCCTCTGAAATGTTTTTGGTAGTTAAGAAAAATAATGTATTATCATTGATATGATTTTATAATAAAAAATTAAAATTAAAAATAAGAAATAAAATAATAAAGTAAAAATTTTATAATAAAAATGTTAACTTCAATTTAAAAATTAAAATTTATATCTGTGGTTTTCTTTTTTCTTTCTTTCTTTTTTTTTTTTTTTTCAGATGGAGTTTCACTCTTGTTGCCCAGGCTGGAGTGCAACGGCGCAATCTTGGCTCACCGCAACCTTCTTCACCTCCTGGGTTCAATCGATTCTCCTACCTCAGCCTACACTGTAGCTGGGGTTACAGGCATGCACCACCACGCCCAGCTAATTTTGGATTTTTAGTAGAGACTGAGTTTCTCCATGTTGGTCAGACTGATCTCAAACTCAGGTGATCCACCCACCTTGGCCTCCCAAAGTGCTGGGACGACGCCCAGCCCTATATCTGTGGTTTTAAATGACAACAAATTATTTATAATCTTTACTATCTATTGGACAGAAAGAAAGGATGTTATCTGGGTATAAATGGATCCTGTTGTTCTGTAAAGGGAGAAACAATGGAAGAAAAGAGGTCAACTTCAAAGGTAAAAAGGCAAAAGGTGATGGCCGGCAAAGGATGATAATGGGGCATTCCAGATGGGCAATGCCTACCTTCTGCAGTCCAGAGTTGGCCATGGACAATGTCCCTTTGTGGTTCAGTCTTCCTCATATGAGGGGCGGATAGTATAAACACGAAGAAATAGATAGAAAGATGGAAAGCAACATCCTTCTATTTATACACAAAGCAGGAATACAATGAGACATGAGTAAAGGCAGGGAAGGAGGATACCATGAAAGCTGTCTGTAAGGCCGGTTGCCTCGCCGGGAGGCGGACACACCCACCTATTCTGCACCTGGCACCTAACTCTGCACCCAGCACCCAACTCTGCATGCACCTGGCCCTGCACACGGCACCTACCTCTGAGCACATGTTCCCCTGGAAGGATCCGGCTGATGTAACCCTAGCCGGATCTTCCGTTAGGAAAAACCCGCCCAACAATCTACCCACCAAGAGCACCCACCCCGTCTCCATCCCGCTCCCCAGAAACCAATTAGAGCACCTGGCCACTCCTCATTCCCTAAAGCTATGAAAACCCCATGCCCCAGGAAGTCAGTGGGACTTCTCTGGCCCCCTCTCCCTGGACCAGAGAACCTCGCCCGGGAGCCGAATAAATTTTACCTGCTTTACACTAAATGGCCTCAGTTGCCTTATTCTCAATCCTTCCATAAAATAAACCTTACACTGTCCAGTCCCATTAAAATTACATGCTGTTAGAATGCTGAATTTGGAGTGAGACTGCCCACAGTTAGGAACATTGCTACATTTTTATGTAATGTTTAACTGTTTCATACTATGATGGTTTTAATCTTTCATGCTGTTGGATGTGTCTGATAAAGAGGAGGTAACGTGCATCACCTCATAGACTTATCTCTGATATTGGTTCTTAATACATATAACACACACCCTGCTTGTAAAAGTGAGATGTTTAGTCTGGTCAATGGGGAAATGCTGGGATTTTACTTAGCTAATTGGTCATAAGATCCTCATGAAGATGGTCCAGAGAGTGATGTAGCAGCCAATAGGTGAAGTATAGCATTTGAAAAGACCACAGTTAAAGAATTACAGGGCTCTCCCAGATCCTTATGAATTCCATTGTCTCATTCAGACTGAGCTTACCAGCTAGTGTGACGCTTGGCCTAGAGATTCCACAAAGCTGAAGCTGCCTAGGCCCCAGGCAGGAAGACTGCGTGTGGACGGCTGGTCGGTGCTAGAGGACATCTGCCTGCAATAAGGGCATGAGTCAAGATGTTATGAAAACACTTTGCATGTGTGCTGCACCCATGTCACATCCCTGTACCCTTTCAATAAATGCCTTTCCTAAATGGAATGTGGGTATCTCATTTCTTCAGCTTTCAGAAATATAATTAAAACAGTCTGGATTCGAATATCCAAAAGGAGAGATATCCAGTAGACAGTTGTTGAGTGCATAAGCCCAGAGCTCATAGAAGGGGTCAAGCTGAAAATATATACGCTGGAGTTATCTCCTATGCTTACTTAACTTATATTAACTCTACTATATGCATTTGGCAAAAAACAAAAACATATTTTTCTTATAACATGGCCGCTAAATGCAAGCCAACAACTTCATCTGGCGTTTAACTAAAGAAACAACCTTCTGTTCCAATAGCGGAGGAAAACTGGCTGTGTAGGATTTCTTGATTGATAGTATATACATTCAAAATCGTGTATACAGTATTTTAGAGAAAATTTTAAAGATTTTCAAAGATAATTTTAACTCTGTTTTATTTTTGCCTTTCACGCTGACTTTAGATTCTAACCCCCTCAGAACAAATCAGTCCTCTGTATTTGGGTATCATTGATATACAGGTGATTGCAGCGCTGGTTACAGAAGAGGCTATTCCAAGGAGAGTACGTAGAGAGAAGAAGAGACCTGGGGGTGAAATCTTAGGGAACATCAATATTTGAAAAGAAGACAGAAGAGCCTAGAAGGATTCTAAAGAATTAGGAGGGAGATGAGAAAAGACTAGTATAATAAGAAACCAAGAAGAGAGTTTCCCGAGAGTGGTTAACAGTATCAAAAATAAAGCAAAGAAAACCAAGGAAGGTAAGTGTTGAGAAGCTACCATTGGCTTTGGAAATTAAGAAGACACTGATGATCTTAGCCAAAGAAGTTTGGGTGTTATGATAGTGGATGCCTCTCTAAAAAAATAATAATAATAAGTAGCCCAGGCATGGTGGCTCACGCCTGTAATCTCAGCACTTTGGGAGGCCAAGGCAGGTGGATCATGAGGTTAGGAGTTCTAGACCAGCCTGGCCAACATGGTGAAACCCCATCTCTACAAAAAATAGAAAAATTAGCTAGGCGTGGTGGCATGCGCCAGTAATCCCAGCTACACGGGAGGCTGGGGCAGGAGAATTGCTTGAACCCCGGAGGCAGAGGTTGCAGTGGGCCGAGATCATGCCACTGCACTCCAGCCTGGGTGATAGACCAAGACTCTGTCTGGAAAAAATAAAAGTAAAAACAACAAAATGTACAGAGTGGCAAAGTAGAGACGTCAAGCTTTTCTCTGAAGAGAAGGAAAAAGATAGGGGTATGGGGGAGTACTTTGGTATTTCACATTTTAAATGGGTGTGACTTTGATTAAGTTTATAACCAAGCACAGGAACCAGAAGGAAAGAGGAGCTAATTGAGATAACGCAGCCCCTGAAGAGACAGAGGTTGAGTCCCAAGTACTTAGTTGCGTTAACTGGAAGAAGGTCACAGGAGAAACGTACTAGAAACAGATGCCTTTGTGTTTGAGAGGAAAGAAATGCCAGGAAGAAGGGATTGAGGAAACTTCCTTTCCAATAGCTTCCACTTTCTCTGTAACATAGGAAGTAAGAACTGTCATTTTTTAAAAGTGAGGAGAGAGGGTGATGGATGTACCAAAATATCAGAAATCCCCCTACAGGACTTAACCTTGTAACCAAATACCGCCTGTTCCCCCAAAATCTACTGAGATAAAAAAAATAAAAGTGCGGAGAGGGACTTAAAAAACAAGTAAAGTTAAAAAAAATTTTTTTTTTGAGACAAAGTTTCACTCTTGTTGCCCAGGCTGGAGTGCAGTGGCATGATCTCAGCTCACTGCAACCTCCACCTCCTGGGTTCAAGCAATTCTCCTGCCTCAGCCTCCCAAGTAGCTGAGATTACAGGATCCCACCACCATGTCTGGTTAATTTTTGTGTATTTAGTAGAGATGGGGTTTCACCATATTGACCAGGCTGGTCTTGAACTGCTGACCTCAGGTGATCCACCCGCCTCAGCCACCCAAAGAGCTGGGATTACAGGGGTGGGTGAGCCACCATGTCCAGCCCCATAAGTAAACTTTTTAAATAGAGTTTAAAGGAAAGGGGAGAAGCTGATAAGGGGTATATAGATTTGAGAATATAGCTAACATTGGATTCTTCTAATAGTGGAAGTCCTAATTCCTAAATTTTATGTGATTGTTTTTCCCAGTACCATTCATTCTGGTTGGGTGAAGGAGTATAAAAGGAAGATGAATAAATGAGTTCAGAACTACATGCTTGCAGTTGTGCTGAAAAGAATTGAAAATGTTGGGAGAATTGAGGTTGCTGGCAGGAGAGTGATAGAAGTGAGATCCATGGGGTCTGGACTGGATGGTAAGGAAGTAATGATAAGAGAGATCCACCAGATTTGAAGGAGAGGGATTAAGAGACTGAGGATAATACATCTTTCAGAGAGTAGGGCTATAGAAATAAAGAGTGAGATAACCAGCAGAGTAGGAGGACCTGTTTGGAGGGGAGGAGACTGATGTGTGAAATTATCAGTTTGTTCCAGTTGGGCACAAAGCTCAGAGATCAATCTAAGCTGAGTTGCCGATGCAGAGAGGAAGTAAAGGCACTAAGCATTGAGTAGGCACAGAGCAATGAGACTAAAGTAGTCAAAGGGTCATTCATGAAGGCCTTAAGGTGAGGGTGAAAGACAATGAACCAAGAACCAAAAGTCTAAATAAATGTAGAGGATTAAGAAAAAGACGGTGATGAGGAAGGTAGGAAATAATACCAAAGGCCGCATGCGGTGGCTCATGCGTGTAATCCCAGCACTTTGGGACACTGAGGTGGGTGGATCACTTGAGGTCAGGAGTTCAAGACCAGCGTGGTCAACATAGAGAAACCCTGTCTCTACAAAAAATACAAAAATTAGCCGGTGTGGTGGTGCACACCTGTAGTCCCAGCTACTCGGGAGACTGAGTCAGGAGGATCACTTGAACCCAGGAGGCGGAGCTTGCAGTGAGCCGAGATCGCACCACTGCTCACCAGCCTGGATGACAGAGCAAGACTCCATCTCAATAATAATAATAATAATAATAATAATAATAATACCAATGGGTTGGTATAGAGCTCAGTGGAAGAAAACTTTTACATGATAGGCAAACAAAATGGTCTGGAATCAATGCATTGGCACTCAGAGAATATCAGCAATGCCTCTAGGCTATGAGGAAGTGAGTCAGGCTAAAGTAAGCTAGGGACCTTAAGGAAACCTGTATCAAATAGATGAGTCCATGTCATATCAGATTTCTGTACAAAATGGAAGTGTTAAGCCAATTAATATTCATACACTGGTTTCAAAAACACATCAAGAATACAACATATGCCAGGCACTGTGCTAAATGCTAGAAACACAGCAATGAACAAGACAGATGCTGCCCCTGCCTTAATGGAAGCTAAAGTCTGTAGTCAGCAAGACCCCAGACAAACAAGCAGAAAAAAAAATTGAGCCCGAACATGTTATGAGGCTGTTTAGATCTGGTTGTTGCAGGAACGTTAAAGGCTAAATCCACCAAAGCTTTCCCAAGAGTAAAGATATGCATACAATCTGGAAGGCATTGATATTGATAATGTTGATAAGCCTTCTCATGTCTTTAAAAAAGTCACTGATAGAGCTGTTTACTAAAAAGCAAACACTAGTTTATTGTATCTTTAGGGGTTATTTACATTACAACAAGGCACAGAATCTATTGATATGGAAATCAGTTAAGAATGCTTTAATAGCAAAACAACCACAGAACTGTATAATGTTCTTCCAAAACATAATACCTAAGAACCACATGAAAGTTAAATTTAAATGTTATATGCATGCAAGATGGAAAATTTCCTAGATGCTTTTAGAAACACTATTATAGATTGCTATTCTGAGTAACAAATGATAAGAGCAGTGAAAAGAACTACAGATGAATTATAGGTAGATAATATGTAACAACTGCATGTAAATTACATGTAAGATCATCTTTCCTTTGACATGCCAAAAGCTTTACCCAATAAGAGTATTTTCAATTACAAATTTCAGACAGAAACATTGAACCATTTAGACCATTTTGAAAAAGTCATCTTATATCGCCATGTCTACAAACATAATCAATGTATTAATAAATTTCTATTTTTAAAAACACAATATATCAGGAAGATAAAATGTAAGCAATGTCAAGTAATCAGAGATAACACTTCCCATGAATAAAAGTAACAAAATAAGGTATAAAATTGAAAACAACAAAAAAATCAAAACTTAAAAAAATGGATTATAATGTGCTGTAGGAGATGGGAGGGAATAAGAAAGAAGAAAACATGAAGCAACAAAAACTTATTACAAGATCCATATTCCTAGAGTACAAGAATGTTCAAGCCTCAAATCCTGAAGCCAACAGTCCCTTTTAGCCTTCTTAGCACATCCTGACAACAGGAGGCTTGAACATAAGCTTTTAGGGCCCAGTAAAGCCTTTGGGAGGCTTGCCACCTTGAGTTTCACCATGGATAAGGCTCAGTGAACAAATACCAGGCTGAAAAACAAGCTGACCTTCCCTTAGGAGGAAGGCTTTGGCTTAGGATAGATTTAAAGATTTCAGTCATGTGTTTGCTTCCCCAAACTCCACTTGATTGTGCCAGAGGCCCCCTACATTCCCTGTGCTTTGCAAATTTTGTATTGGAATCATTTGTCTTAGAGAATGTATACATTGTAGAAAATATTAATATATCATAAAATAAATTTTCTTCTGTCTTACATGAAATAAGATCAAGTATCTAGTCCCACAGAAAACATACTTCAGCAGGGTGTAAATAATGATAGCCACATAGTCATTCAACAACTGCCTACTCAGTAACTACTAAGTGCAAAGCACTTTGAGCAAGGGAGCATAAAGATAAAATTCTCAGTCACAAGCACTAGAAACTGACTGGCTAATTTTAGCAGAAAAGGAATTTATTGGCAGAATAACAAGTAGCTCATAGAATCAACAGGAAGATTGAAGAACAAGGCTTAAAAAAAAAAAAAGGGCAGGAGCCCAGGGCAATCAGACAGCTGGAACCACAAGGTCACATCCAAGTTTGGTTAGGATGCTGCTACTGCTGGCCCTATACTACCAGACAACGTGTTGGAACCACTGTCACTGGGAATATATTTTAACCATTCTTTCCCATTTGCATGATGCGTTTTAGATTTAAAGTCCCCAGTCTGATTGGCCAAGCCTAGATTTCTTGCTCATGAAATCTAGCTGCTGGAGTTGGGAAGAAGGACTATTTGGCAAATTTGACTTCTGCAGAGAGAGTTAGGGTCCTACTACCTACCGAGACTCACACAATGGGGAATTGCTCTCAAAGTAGGAAACAAGTTTGAATGCTCAATGGTCAGAGAAATTTTAAATGTTCACTTCAATCTGTAGTTTGATCACACAACACATACTCTTTTCCCTGTACTTCCCTAAAAAGATGCTATGGCAACCACTGCTGCAAGTTGTCAACATGCCATATTTTGAATTGTATCGTCTCTCCTACCCTACCCATTTCAGGTTTCCCTGTAACTTAAGCTGACTAAATTTATTTACACAACGGGGCAAACCTCCTGCCTGTATGAGATTGCAGGTATTTTCAGCCACTGGGCCTGGTTATATAAGCAGGTAGCCCAAGAAATCTCCTAGTTCCTACCCTTCCCTGCCTCCATTATATAGAACATTCTTATTTTCCCTTAATAATAAATATCAGTCATCCCAGTCAAGACTGGAATCTCTTCTGGGCCCATTTACCCCAGATGAAAAGAGCCCAGAATGGCCTGGTGGAAACCTCAACTTCTTATTCTAATAGAACCATTTTTGTGTGCTCTGGAAGCCTCACTCATCCTCTAAACCACAAATAGCCAGAGATGGGAAAGCAGAAGCCAATATTATATGAATGGGCATTTGGAGTAATTGTGAGAATCTTCATGACCATTTTCAACCCTTGTTTACTTGACTCACTTACAGGAAAAACATCATCATATACGGTTGCTGCTTCAGACCATACTGCAGAATCATAATTCAGCCTTACAAGGTCTTTTTCTCCCAGCTGGAGTTGTAACTAAAAATAGGCCATTCATGTTCTATAAGTAAACTTATTGCTTCTGTTGATGAGATGTGTCATAAGACAAAGGAACCTTGTGGGCATTAGCACGTTGCCTTACTTTTTTCCTCTGTAATGCGAGTTCCTTCGTCAGTAGCAAATGAGAATCTATGACAATTTATGTATTTATTTATTTATTTATTTTGAAACGGAGTTTCATTCTTGTTGCCCAGGCTCGAGTGCAATGGCATGATCACGGCTCACCGCAACCTCTGCCTCCTGGATTCAAGCAATTCTCCTGCCTCAGCCTCCCAGGTAGCTGGGATGACAGGCATGTACCATCGCACCTGGCTAATTTTGTATTTTTAGTAGAGATGGGGTTTCTCCATGTTGGTCAGGCTGGCCTTGAACTCCCGATCTCAGGTGATCTACCCACTTCGGCCTCCTGAAGTGCTGGGATTACAGGCGTGAGCCACTGTGCCTGGCCTGAGAATCTATAACAATTCATAAGACATTCAATAAGTCCACAGTGATGGTATGAGAAGGGACATGTTGAGCAAGAAAGACGTATTGAGGATAGGTGTTTATTCCAATGAGGAAATCAATGCTTCTTCCATAATAAAGGTCCGATGTAGTCATCTTGCTACCAGGTGCTCACCATCACAGATATGGTGCCACATCCGGGGGTTTAGGATTGAAAGCTATGGCTGACAGATGAGACACTCGTTATGGCCATGTAGGTCAGCCTTAGAGAGAGGAGTTCTCACCAAGAGAATTGAGCCAAAGTATTACTTTCATCTCTGCCACATATAGATTATTTACCTAGCACTGAGGTAATTGGGGAAGATTATCTGTTATCCATAGAATAAGTCATCTTGCTTACCTTCTGCAGTAGGGATCTTTTGGTGACCATTCATGTGGGGCACAAATAATAACATTATCTGAGTCCATTCCAAGAATCCATCTATAAACTTCTTTCTCAAGGCCTGTTTCCAATCAAGCAAGTGTTTCTCTCTCTCTCTCTCTCCCTCCACCCCTTTTTCTTCTCTTTCTAGAGATGGGATCTCACTTTGTTGCCCAGGCTGGTCTAGAACTCCTTGCTTCAAGTGCCTCCCGCCTCAGCCTTCCATGTAACTGGGATTATAGGCCACTGCACCCAGCCAAACAAGTTCCTGACCAAACAACATAATTTGAATAAATGTAGATCTTTACCTCACGTGTCCATATAGGTAGGCCGAGGGTGGGTCAGAAGTGTTGTGGAAATTTCACCATGGGAATTTAAATAACCTATTCAATATACTTGTGTATGCCTTTATCACTTAATTCTGGAGCACTGCTGGGGACTTTGTGACTTGGCATTTAAGACAAGCTATTTTGTAATAGGCAGCTAAAGTCACATGATCATCCAGTTTCCTAATGATCAGGGTTTCTGCTCCTATCAGGGTGATTAGCAAGCTGAGAAGTATTTCTCAAAAGGATAATAGTAACTTGCCAAGGAAGACATGGCTTTCCTCCAAATCATAGGGGCCTCTGTTGTGATTCTTCTTAGGATTTTCCCACGAGTTCTTTATAGTTATCGAATCTGCCACAGTCACTTGTTTATCTAGAGAGCTTTCCCTTGTTCTGGGCTTCAACAAGTGGCAACCTTTCAGTGCACAGGGTAAATGGTTTACAAACCATTTGGGGCAGCATAATCTCCAAAATCTAGAGATTAGCCAAATATGCCTTTTTTCTTGATGATAGAGGGCAAGGCATGGTGGCTCATGCCTGGAATCCCAGCATTTTGAGAGGCTGAGGTGGGTGGATTACTTGAGCCCAGGAGTTCATGACCAGCCTGGGCAACATAGTGAGACCCTATCCCTATAAAAATAAATAAATAAAAATAAATAAATATAAGGCATAAGATAAAACAACTCTTTTAACTGTAGAATGGTGTGGCAGATTATAGTTTCCAAGATGGCCACAAAAAGATGTGCCATCTCACAAACTCTTTTTATTTTATTTTATACAGGGTCTCACTCTGTCACCCAGGCTGGAGTACAGTGGCACAATCATGGCTCACTGCAGCCTCAAGCTCCCAAGCTCAAGCAATCCTCCTACTTCACCGTCCCAAGTAACTGGGACTAGAGGTGTGCACTACCATGCCTGGCTAATTTTTTATTTTTTGTGGAGATGGGGTCTCACTGTGTTGCCCAGGCTGGACTCAAACTCCTGGGCTCAAGTGATCCTCCCACCTCAGCCTCCCAAAGTGCTGGGATTACAAATGTGAACCACTGTGCCCAGCCAATCACATATGTTTTTTAATGTGTCATGTTGATTCCCCTACTATTAAGAGGTAGGGTTGATGTTCTCCTCCCCTCGAATCTGGAATATGGGAGGTATGAAGCTATATGACTTCCAATGCCAGGTCATAATGAAACCACCTTTGCAAAAGTTATAACAGTGAAAGAGATATAACTTAACCAGCTCCATCTTGCCTTTAACCTCCAAGCTGCCTTTGTTCATTCCTGGGCGTAGGTCAAACTAACTTTGGAAGAAATTTACAGTTTAACTGTGAAACAAAGATGATAATAGCACCTCCCAAAACAAACTCCCTCCTAGCCTGGGAACCAGACCTTTTTAAACTAATAAATTTTAGCCATAAGATTAGAAATTATGGCTCAGGAGTCATGCAACTGGAAGCCACAAGATCACTAACTTTCCCAGTTACTACTATAGGTAACATTACTATTATAAAACCTATGTGTCAGTCCATTCTCACATTGCTATGAAGAACTACCTGAGACTAGGTAATTTATAAAGAAAAGAGGTTTAATTGGCTCACAATTCTGCACACTGTACAAGAAGCATGGCTGGAGAGACCTCAGGAAACTTACAATCATAGTAGAAGGCAAAGAGAAAGGAGGCATTTCCTACATGGCTGGAGCAGGAGGAAAAGATTGAAGGGAGTGGTGCCACACACTTTTAAACAACCAGATCTCATGAAAACTCACTCATTATCACGAGAACAGCAAGGGGGAACTCTTCCCTGGGATCTAATCACCTCCCACCAGACTTTTCCTCCAACACTGGGCATTACAATCCAACATGAGATTTGGGCAGGGACACAAATTCAAACCATATCAACCTAAGATTGGTGTTTGAGGTTTTTTCCACCCTGCATTTTGATGGATGAGCTGACACCACCTAGAGTGGTAAACTAGCTCTTCTGGTCTTGTGGCCCCTACTGAGGAGCCACTTAGCATAAGAGGATAGCTCCAACTCTCTATTACTTCATCCCCAGGCCAAGTAAACAGCATTCTCCTTTCTTTAGCCCCCTGCCTTTCAAACTATCTTAAAAAATCCTAGCCTTTAAATTTGCAGAGAAGCTGAGTAATAATAAAACTGTGATCTCCTGTTTAGTATGCTTTATGTGCATTCAACTCTTTCTTTACTGCAATTCCCCTGCCTTGATAAATTGGCTGTATCAGAACAGTGTACAAGAAGAACCTGTTGGGCAGTTACAATATTGTTTCCAGCTAGTCCTTTGGGGATGCTCATCTTCAGAACCTAGCTGCCATGCTTGATAAAACCCAGGCTACGTGGAGAGGTCAGATATAGGTATTCAGATTAAAAGTTTAAGTCTAAAACTCTAAAATTACTGGAATAAAACATAGGAGAAAATCTTTGTGACTTTAAGTTAGGTAATGATTTCTTAAATACAACATCAATTATATGATCCCTCCTTTTAAAATTTTTTTACACCAGATGCGGTGGCTTGAACCTCTAATCCCAGCACTTTGGGAAGCCGAGGCGGGCAGATCACTTGAGGTCAGGAGTTTGAGACCAGCCTGGCCAACAGGGCAAAACCCCATCTCTACTAAAAATACAAAAATTAGCCAGGCATGGTGACAGGTGCCTGTAATCCCAGCTACTCAGGAGAATCACTAAAACTCAAGAGGCAGAGGCTGTAGTGAGCCAAGATCATGCCACTGTACTCCAGCCTGGGCAATAAAGTGAGACTCTATTTCAAAAAAAAAAAATTCAATTGTACTCCATTAAAATGAAAAGTTTCTATCAGGCACAGTGGCTCACACTTGTAATTCCAACACTTTGCGAGGCCAAGGAAGGCGGATCACCTGAGGTCAGGAGTTCGAGACCAGCCTTGCCAACATAGCGAAACCTCTGTCTCTAATAAAAATACAAAAATCAGGATGCCATGGCGGGTGCCTGTAATCCTAGCTATTCAGGAGGCTGAAGCAGGAGACTCGTTTGAACACAGGAGGAGGAGGTTGCAGTGAGCAGAGATCATACCATTGTACTCGGCCTAGGCAATGAGAGTAAAACTCCAGCTCAAAAAAAAAAGAGAAATGTTTCTGTTCTGCCAATATTTGTGTATACAGAATAGATAAATAACACAACTTAAAAATACTTACAACCCAATGTTTTAAATAGGCAAAAGATTTGAACAGACACTTCATCAAAGAAGATAAACAAATGGCCAATAAGTGTACAGATGTATGCAAAGAAGATTCTCATTCAGAGCATCATTTGGCTTCTCATCCTATATATATAGGATATATGTATGATCATATGTATGTATGTGACATATATATGTATGTATATACATATAGATATCTAATTGTTTCAGTACCATTTGTTGAAAAGATTATCCTTTCCTTCATTGAATTATCTTGGTAAAATAATCATATATAGATGTTCCTTGATTTATGATAGACAAACCTAACATAAGTTAAAGATATCATAAATTGAAAATGCGTTTAAGGCCAGGCATAGTGGCTCACACCTGTAATCCAAGCACTTTGTGAGGCTGAGGTGAGAGGATCGCTTGAGCCCAAGAGTTCTAGACCAGCCTGGGCAACATAGTAAGACCTCGTCTGTACAAGAAAAAAAGAAAATGCATTTAATACACCTACCAAACACCATAGCTTAGCCTAGCCTACCTTAAATGTGCTCAGAACACTTACATTAGCCTACAGTTGGACAAAATAATCTAACACAAAACCTGTTTTATAATAAAGTATTGAATAGTTTATATGTAATTTATTAAATACTGTACTAAAAGTGAAAAACAGAATGGTCACATGGGTACTCGAAGCATGGTTTCTACTGAATGCATATCATCTTCACACTATGATCATAAAGTCAAAAAATTGTGTCTAACCATTGTAAACTGGGGACTTGTCTGAACACATAGGCCTATTTTTGGATTTTCTATTCTGTTCCACTCATCCTATGTCTATCCTTACACAAATACCACACTGTATTGATTGTTGTTGCTTTATAGTAAATCTTGAAATCAGGTAGGTTAAGTGCTCCAACTTTGTTCTCCTCATTCTAAATTGTTTTGGCTATTCTAAATCCTTTGAATTTCTATCCATATGTTAGAAACAGTCTGTCAATTTCTATGAAAAAAGCCTGCTAAAAATTTTATTGGAAGAGCACTAAATATATAGATAAATTTAGAGAGAATTTTGATATCTTAAAAATATTGTCTTCCAATCAATGAACATGATCTATTTCTATATTTTTAAAGTTATTCTTTAATTTCATCTAT
>PVKP010016885.1:0-47251 GCA_004027715.1 Plecturocebus donacophilus
ACCACACCAAGCCCAATGCTGTCTTTTAAAGGTCTTAGTTGGTCTCAGTTAGAAATTGCTTTAACGCTGCCCATTGGTTTTAGTACTATTCTCTGGAGCTGCATACATTGGAACTAATACTTCCTTCATGTGGCGGCCTTCAGATATTTGCAGGCAGCTATGACGCTCTTTTAAATTTTATTATATTTAGGCTACAGAGCCCTTTCCATCCTTATTGTGCTATAGTTTCAATTTAATGCTAATATATTAAGTAATTAATATATGCCAGAACTGAGGCCGGGCATGGTGGCTCATGCCTGTAATCCCAGCACTTTGGGAGGCCAAGGTGGTGGATCACAAGATCAGGAGTTCAAGACCAGCCTGACCACTGTGATGATCCCCGTCTCTACTAAAAATAGAAAAATTAGCCAGGCGTGGTGGCAGGTGCCTGTAGTCCCAGCTACTCAGGAGGCTGAGGCAGGAGAATTGCTTAAACCTGGGAGGTGGAGGTTACAGTGAGCTGAGATTGTGCCACTGCATTCCAGCCTGGATGACAGAGCGAAACTCCATCTCAAAAAACAAACAAATAAAAAACAAATATATGCCAGAACTGTGCTGGAAGTTGGAGACCCACAGGGATCTTAAGTCAAACTGAGAGAAAGAAATTTGTAAATATCTTCAGAACAGAGGCAGTGGCTTCAGATGTGGGTTCTGGAGTCAGACCCATGTTGAAATCCCTAGCTCCACCACTTAACTAGCTTAGTCCTCAGGCAAGCTCTTTAACATCTTTGTGCCTTAGTCTCCTCATTTCTAAAGTGAGGATAACAGGACCTACCTCAGGACAATGCTTGGCATATAGTAAATGGTCAATACATTTTGGCTAAAACGTATACTAAGGGTTATAATTCTGATAGAAGCAAAGAGGATGAATTACTGTTTGGATGGCAAAGTTTTATATGGTCCTGAAATAAAAATATTGAAATAAAGTTTCCATATACAAATTCGGCAGATTTGTAAACGCTTTTACAAGCACATAAAGAGCATTTAATTCTTGTAGAGTTAATTTTATTCAATGTCCTATTCAACACTTCCATTAATAATTTAGATAGCATCTGATTGACTCCGAGTTTCCATGACAGTCAGAAAAGTAATTGACATGTTAAAAGGTGCAATAAGAGTAAGAATCTGAAAAGATTTCAACAGATTAGAGCAGTGGCCTAACAGATGGAGATGAAAGTCCTGCATGGAGACTCTGGAAAGCTGAGCATTGATAGAGGATGAAGAAGATGTGGCTTAACAGAAGGGCATTTTATATTTGGGGCTTTTTATGAGTTAAAATGTGATATAGTTGCCAGAAAAGTTCATGTAATTTTCAAACTGTGATGGGAAGAATTTAGAATCCTGAATGAGGGAGGACATACCCTGTTCTTCTCTGTTTAAAGTTCGACATCTTTTCTTCCTTTACTCTTACTAACTGGTTGTTTGGTGAATCAACCATCCTCTCTGGGTTTCTCCACTTATAAAATGGGGATAATTTCTGCCCAGTTAATATTCCTCTGAATTGTAAATGTCAAATATAGTGAACGCTGGAGGTATTATTATCCCTCTAGACAATTTTGTCACATTTTTTCATATGCTTCAAAACCCTTTCCCTTTATGTGAGTGACAACGTAGTATCACAAGTTTTTCTTAACCATCTATAAATTTAATTAACTGAATTTAAATTACCTAAAATCTTAGAGATTGTAGCATATAGATTATTACTAGACTTGCTTTAAACACTCAGTAGAAATGTGAGCATCCGTGTGGTTGATAAATAGTGAATCATTTTTCACTTTTTAGTTTATATATTCATTGACAAACCTGTGTGCTACACTGACCAAAGTGTTGTAGAATAATTTGTACCGAATGCCTTAACATCAAAGCTAAAATTAGCTGTAACAAAAGCGGCGTAGGCCACCGTGTTGAATAGCCTGTGTTCCACTTTTAGGGAAAAAGGATACCCCAGGAATATAGGGAAAGAACAGAGGGGTAGTTTCTTTTTACAGCATTTGCTGATGGCACGGTGGCATGTGATTTTTGGGGTGTGGGGCTCCTTTTTCCTGTTCGCTCGTGTTTCTTTTTCTGACTTATTCACTGTCATAACAACAGAAAATGCCTAATATGGAGATCAAGATCCTGCAGATTACAGCTCTTTCTAGTTATGTTTTAAACCCAAACATGAAAATTAGAATTCTTTTACACACAATCTGACAGTTTTCCATCAGCCTTAAATTGGCATTTTGGATTGTGTTCTCTGTAGCACCTGAAGAGCCTCAGTAGAGAAGGAAAGAAGCAGAGGATAAGAAAGAAAGGAAGATTCTAAATGACAGTCTTTTGAATAGTGCAAGTTCAATCCCTAAAACAAAAAGCAAGATCTTTTTTCCCCTAAATAATGTGCTCTCCGGCTTCACCTCTCATCTTGAGGAACATGAAAGAGAAAGTAAAAGAGGTGACCCAAATCACAGAGTGCCTTTGATAGGAGAAATTCAGCTGTTTTGAACACTTACAATCAAAGGAAGTGGTTTCCCTAATTACATGAACTATGTGAAATCTCTCAGAATAGCTCTTCCACCCCAGGATTCCTTGCACTTTAGAAGTTTGCATAAAAGCTCACATAGAGAATCAGATGCAAAGTGTTTGATTCAGATTTTATTAGGCAGAAGAGTGCCCACATCCATCCTGCAGTTTGCCAGCTGCTTAGGTTAGGACCACTATACCTGGTTTTGATGTGGTTGTCTTTCAGACCTGCAACATTAAGATCTTTGTTCTATCCTTTCCTTGTAAGAAGCACCACTTTTTAGGGAGAGTAGCGAGGAAAATTTCTGGAAGATTGGTCTTCTCAATTTCTCTCCCAACCTAAAAAGAATCGATGCCTGTGTTTGTGAACTTTACATGGGAAAACATGCTTTCCTGTGTTTATAGCTGGCGAGTGTTCAAGTGTTAGATTTGATTAAGCTCTTTAATCTGTTTAAAAAACTTTTAATGTCACAATGACTTACCTTAAAATTTATACATGCAAAATTCCCCATTCATTGTCAGGATCTAGACTAGGAATCTGGCAAAACACTTGGAGTAAAGAATAGTGATTATGGCTTACTAGATCTTCTGTACCTTGGTAATTACCTTGTTATTGAGAGATATAGTATAGTGTAGATGTGCACAGAAGAGAATTATAAATACCCTACATTCTCTGTTTGGGAAGGCAAGCATAAGAATGAATGCAGAAGACAGAAGCATCCATTTTAATTTAAATGTCAACTTGAGAAGATTTTTATTTTTCTGGTAGAGTAATTTTATGAGTAAGAGAAATTGTCTAGTATGTAATCTATTCAGTAAAAAAGTGTACATGCTTTATTTTCTTTTCTTTTTTCTTTTTTTCTATGAATAGGTATGTTGCTCTTACTGTATTTTATAAAATATTCTTTTGAGAATCATGTGTCCTAAAAGAAATGGGAATCTATGAGCAGAAATGGAAGGAAATTTTATTTGTACAGTTTTTACAGTACTGGCTTGAATTGTAACCCACATAAAATTTCCTAATACTACTACTGTTGACATGTGGGCAGCAAGATTTAAGTAACAGAAAGTAAAAGTGCTCTTCAACCAACCAAGCTACAAAAATCTATTTGAACAATTACCTAGCAATTTCATTCTACTTTAACCATCCTCATTTATTCCAGGTAAGTAGCTTATTTGAAAAGACACATCGATTAATAAATATTTGTGATTTTTTTTTTTTTTTTGAGACAGTGTCTCACTGTGTTGCCCAGGCTGAAGTTCAGTGGCGCAATCTCGATTTGCTACAACCTCCGCCTCCCGGGTTCAAGTGATTTTCCTGCCTCAGCCTCCCAAGTAGCTGGGACCAGAGGCTCCTGCCACCACGCCCAGCTAATTTTTGGGGGGTATTTTTAGTAGAGACAGGGTTTTACTATGTTAGCCAGGGTGGTCTTGAACTCCTGACCTCGTGATCCACCTGCCTCGGCCTCCCAAAGTGCTGGGATTACAGACATGAGCCACCATGCCTGGAAAATATTTATGATTTTAAAGGGATATTTAAAATCTGAAAGTGTCCATGATGATGAAATATGAATTTTTCCATTTTGTGTGTTTTGAACTCCTAATTATGGACGTGTCAAGGTTTGGATATTTTGTGCATAGTCCTAGCAGTATAATATGGGGAAGATTTGAAAGATGATGAAAGATTGATACTGTGGTGTAAGGTTTTTGCTTAATAGGTAGGTTCTCACATAATTGTGAAAAGGTCTGTTCTCTTACAAATGTAATACAATACTCACACTGGAATTTTAATAGCTGTTTTAGTCCAGCCGCCCCAAGCCCTCATTTTAACAATCAGTAATTTGAAGTTCAGAAAGATGATGCTGGGTAGCAGTAGATTCAGTTCAAGGGCACAAGTCTTCGGTTTGCTGGTTTGGAGCCCTAACACACTCTCAGATTCCCACTGTGTCTATTGCTTTTTTTTTTTTGAGATGGAATCTTGCTCTGTCGCCCAGGCTGGAGTGCAGTGGTGTGATTTCAGCTCACTGCGACCTCCTCCTCCTGGGTTCAAGCAGTTCTCCTGTCGGCCTCCCGAGTAGCTGGGATTACAGGCGTTCACCACCGTGCCCAGCTAATTTTTGTATTTTTAATAGAGATGGAGTTTCACCATGTTGGTCCGGCTGGTCTCAAACTCCTGACCTCAGGTGACCCGCCTGCTTCGGCCTCCTAAAGTTCTGGGATTACAGGCGTGAGCCACCATGGCTGGCTGTCGGTTGCTTTTTAAATGACACTCAACTGCCTACTGGATGTTTGTGACAAGAGAGGTTTGATATTCCTGAATGATGGCCATTTATGTGGTAACACTTTAACATTAGCACCAAAAGGTCATTTTGTTTTCCTCCTTCATCTAGTACTTCTATCAGATAGGGCCATAGTAACACATGAATCACTGTTCTAGATCAAGATCATAGCTAAATCATTTCAGACTGCAAATTCTATATCTGTTGTTAAACGTCCATAGGCTGTCTGGAAGTGGGTTCAATAATCCTCAACATTCAGAAGTTCTGCTTAATGGCTGGCTTAAGTAGCTTTTGTTAAGGTTTGAACTCAGTATCCTCAAATGATAATAAATAACGTTACTCAGTGCTTTGCCATTTCTAAAGCACTGTTACTTACATTATTTCCTTGCAAATGATGAAGCAAGTGCGTATGATTCCCAGAATCACACTGGAGAAGGACAACACTTAATCTTAGGTTTTTCTAGCTTTGGACCAAGTGTGTGCTCTACCCATAATAGAATGTCAGCTTTGGAAAGGAACTTAATTCACTGTATTTCCAATGCCCTCATGTCCTCTGAAACATTACTGCCACAAATGAGCATTTACCTCCTGTTTGAATTCTGATTGCTTATGTAGGAGAAATCCCTAGCCTCCTGGGCCAGTTCCTTTTATCTTTGGGAAATTGACTATTAGAAAGTTCTTCTCTGAGTTATTCTGAGTCTATACCATATGCTGTCTAACAACGCTTGCTTGAGCCAAGGATAAAAGGATCCATGTAATACTGTAACACAATTTTAAAAGCAACATTAAAATTATACTCTTCAGAAAACTCTTATAAAATGACATTTATTAAGTGCTTACTTTCCCCCAATATCTTACTTATAAGTAAAATCACTTCATTTATTCTAGCTTTTTATGTTTTCTGTGAATTTTTGTTTCTTTTTCTTGCTTTGTGGAATCTCTTCCAAAAATAAAAAATGACCGGTGCCTACTTACATAAAGGAACCAATGTGGATATAGTAAACTAATAAAAGAGGAGTCGATTCCTAAATATTTTATTTTGCACACTCAGTATCATGCTTCTCTTTACAGTTTCTGTTCTTGGCTATTTGTTTACTGTGATCCTGCCATACTTACACACATATATTTCCATGTTATATTTACTTTCCAGATTTTATTTTTTATGTTAAAAAGTTAATACATGTTCATTGTAAAACAAGAAATTTCAGCAGTATAGAAAGTAAAAAAGCAGTTCTCCTTCCCTGCAATCCTACACTTTAAAATCATTAGTTTGTGAGTAACTTTCCAGATATATTTTTTCTTTGTATTTATAACTATTGCTAATGCTATTCCCACCATAAAAATGGATTATATGAAAAAGGTGGCATGAAGGAACCTTGTGATGGAATTGTCCTGTATCTTGACTATGGTATGATCACTTGAATGTACGTGTATGAAAAAATTAGGTACAACTAAACACACACACACAGAGTGCATGTAAAACTGGTAAAATCTGAATAAGGTTGGTGGATTGTACAAATGCCAATTTCCATTGGGGGAACTGGGTAAAAAATATATAGGCTCTCTCTGTATTATTTCTTGTAATTGCATGTCAATCTATAATTATCTCAAAGTAAAAACTTAAAACTAGATAATTTTATATATATATATATATCATAAAAAGGTGTCTCAATATATAAGTTCCAAGTCACCTCACAACTTAGTTTTTTAACTTAGTACACTGAGGCACTTTTTTATGTGACTACATGTAGAGCTACCAGATTCCTTTTAATAATTTTTGTATTTTATATTTAAATAATATTTGTTTACTTCACATTTTTTATACTAAATTATATTTTGTCTAGTATTAGAAAAACTAGACATGTAAAGTAAAAACTTATTAGACACATGAAGTTGTAATTAGCAGACAAAAGACTACAAAACAGGTTTTATAAACATGTTCAAGAACCTAAAGCAAACCATAGTTAGAATGAGAGATCAGAATCAGTAATTCAGCAGGAAGATGGAAACTAAAAATTCTAGAACTGTAAAACTAGTCTCTTTAAATATAAATTGTACTGGATGGGGATTAGCAGATTGGAGAATGCCAAAAAAAAAAAAAAAAGGTCAGTATGTATGAAGACAGATTAATATAATTCATCAAATCTGAAGAACACACAAAAAATATTTTAAAAATTGGATACTTAGTTACATATGAGACAATATCAATCTAATATACATTAATTAAATAACAGAAGGAAAGGAGAGAAGGGCGGGGATGGATAGAAAAATATGGGAAGAAGTGATGACTTGAAGGTCCCCAGCTTTGATGAAAACCATGCACTTATAGTTCCAACAAGCTCAGAAAACTGCAAGCAGGATAAATTTAAAACAAAAAACAAAAATACCACACTCAGTCACATCATAGTTAAATTTCTAAAAATCAATAATGAAAAGAGAAATGTCAAAAGATGAAAAAAAAAAAAGGCACATTACATAAAGGGAAGCTATACCAGTTACTTCTCACCAGAAACAATGGAGGCCAAATGGTAGTGGAATGACACCTGAAAAAAGAAAAAAAAAAAAAAAAAAAGGTAACTGCCTGTTTAGAAGTCAATACCCATTAAAATAGTCTTCAAAACTGAAGGTGAAGTAGAGACATTTTTAGGTAAATGAAAGCTGAGATAATTCATTGCCAGCAGATTTTCACTATAAGAAATGATAAAGTTGTGGTTAATATAAGGGTAAATATAAATTATCATTTTAAAAATTCAGTTAATTTCTTTAAAAGACAGCAGCTAAAAGGAGAGTTGCAATGTTATATATGAGTTGCATAATGTATGTACATTAAAATATATAACGCAGTGACACAAATGATGGGGAAGTGAGCAACATCTTACATTTTATATGTAGCACAAAATTAAATCTAAGTAGACTGTGAGAAAGATATATGTCGAATTCTTAGAGCAACCACTAACTACCTCCCCACACACACACACAAAAAAAACCAAGAGGTATAGCTAAAAAAGCCAATGGATGAATGAAAATGAAATACTAAGAAAAAAATTGTTAATCAAAACAAAGGAAAGGAGAAACAGAGGAACAAAAACCAGATTTAAAAACCAAGATAGTAAACTTAAACCCAATAATATACATAATTACATTAAATATAAATGAATTAAGCACCCAATTAAATAACAGAGATTGCTAGGCTGGATGAAAACGCAAGATCCAGCCAGGCACAGTGGCTCACACCTGTAATCCCAACAACTTGGGAGGCCAGAGCAGGAGGATCACTTCAGCCCAGCTGTTCGAGGCTGCAGTGAGCTATGATCACACCATTGCACTCCAGCCTGGACAACAGAGCCAGAACCTGTCTCAGAAACAAAACAAAACAAACAAAAAAAACAAGACCCAACTATATGCTATCTAGAAGAGGTATATTTTAAATATAAGACACAGATCTATTGAAAGTAAAAACATGGGATGGAAAAAGAGGTATGCAAATAGCATAAAAAAGATGGAATGGCTCTATTAATATCAGACAACATATAGACTTCAGGAACCAAAAGGATTAATTACCAAAGATAAAGAAAATGATTTAATCATGATTTTTAAAAAGTCAATTTCTTAAAAGATATAACAGTCATAAATGAATATGTAGTCTGATAGAACTAGAAAAAGAAATAGACAAATTCACAATTATATTTATAAATTTTAAATATCTTCCCTCTAAGCAACTGAGATACTATACTTAATAACTACAAAATATACATTCTCTTCAGGTGCACATGGAGTTTTCTCCAAGATGGATCATATGCTTGGCCATAAAATAAGTTTCTATAATGTTAAGTCTTTTAAAGGGATCTGCCAAAAAACCTACATATAACATTTTAACTCAACAGTGAAATATTGAATAATATTTCAGATTTAGACCCAGACATATTATAATTTCTGTTCACTGTTTTGTAGAGATCCTGGTCAGTGCATTAAGAGAAGAGAAAGAAACAAAAGACATTAAGATTGGAGAGGAAGAAGTAAAACTGTCTTTATTTGCAGATTAAATGATTGTTTACACAGAAAATCTTTAAAAATCTACAAAACAAATATTAGGACTGATCAATTTATTTAACAAAGTTACAGGAAACAAGTTGATTATATTTCTATATACTAGCAGCAAAAATTTTAAAAACAAAATGTAGAAAACCATTTTATTTACATTAGCATTAAACCCCCCCAAAAAACATAGAAATAAATTCAACAAAAGACATACAAAACCTCTATGCTGAAAACTGCAAAACATTTCTGACAGAAACTTAAAAAGACCTAAATAGACTGAGTGAGATGGCTCATGCCTGTAATCCCAGCACTTTGGGAGGCCAAGGCAGGCAGATCACACAAGCCCAGGTGTTCAAGACCAGCCTGTACAAGATGGTGAAACCCTGTCTCTACAAAAAAAGAAAAAAGGGAGGGAGGAAGGAAGAAAGGAAGGAAAGGAAGGAAACAAAGGAAGGAAGGAAGGAAGAAAAATAAAATACAAAAATTAGCTGGGAATGGTGGCATGCACCTGTAATCACAGCTACCTGGGAGGCTGAGGTGGGAGGATTCATTGAGCCTGTGAGATCTCACCACTGCACTCTGGCCTGGGTGACAGAGCAAGACCTTGACTCAAAGAAAAAAGACCTAAATAAATGAAGAGACATGTATTTTCCATAAGTCCAATGGTAAGACTCAGTATTAAAATGTTACTTTCCCCAAAAAATTGATTTGAAGAAAAACAAAGTTGAAAGATTCACATTACCTGATTTCAAGACTTAATCCAAAGCTCTAGTAATCAAAACAGTGTAGTATTGGTTTAAAGACAAAAATATAGATGCAACAGAATTTCAGATTTAGACCCAGTGTGCCAATGTAATTAAATGTAGAAAAGAAAATGTTTTAATAAATAGTTCTAGAGTAGCAGGAGATATATATAAAGTGAACCTTGACTTCTTTATACTAAATGCAAAAATTAATTCAAGATTCAGAGTAAACCTAAATGTAAAAGCTAAAACCGTAGTGCTTCTGTAGAAAGCAAAGCTAATTGCTTACAACCTTTGATAGATATTCCTTAGACAAACCATAACAGGTGCTAAAAATAAAAGTAAAAATTGGTAACTAGAGCTTCATCAAATCCAAACGTTGTGCTTATGCAAACCAATTGTTTAAAAAATAAAAATGCAACCCACTGACTGGGAGAACATATTTATAATGAGATATATCTGTCAAAGCATTTGCTTCCAGAATATTTAAAGAACTCCTGCAAGTCAATATTAGAAAGATAATGATTTTTTAAGATAGATAGAATTAGAATAGTCATCTCACAGAAAGTTAAATGAATAATCAGTAAGCATGTAGGAAAAGTGTTCAACAACACTGGTTAAAGATACCAAATGAAAACCACAGTGAGACCCATTTCACCCAGACTAGAATGGCAAAAATTTTAAAAACCAAAAACACCCAGTGTTGGTGAGAATCTAGGTCAGCACATTCTCACATGTTTTGGGGGAGTATGAAATGGTATGACCTCTTTGAGATACTCTTTGCTGTTTCTTCAAAAATTAAACACCTACCCTATGAGTCAGCATTTCAACTTATAGGTATTTACCCAAGTGGAATGAAACATATATCCAAAAAAGACTAGAATGAGAATATTTGTAGTAGCTGTTTATAATAGCCAGACATTGAGAACAACTCAAATATTAACAGGAAAATAGATAAACAAAGACTATTGATAAAATGGAATACTACTTGGCAATAAAAAGAATGAACTACTGATATATCTAACCCCATAGATGAATCTCAAAAACAATGTTGAGCAAAAAAGTTGGGCCAAAAAGACTACATCATGATTCCACTTATGTGAAGTTCAGTAAAAGGCAAAATGATCTGTGATGGTGAAAGCAGAACAGAGTCCATGAGGGGTGGGTATTGAAGGGTAGACACATGGAAAGATGGAAATACTCGACATCTTGATCAAGGCCATACATAGGTGCATATATTTTCAAGACTCTACCTTATTCACTTCTGTGTATTTTATTGTACATAAATTTTACCTTAGTTAGAAGAAACAAACGTTTTCAGTTTTTGGTTTTTTTTTAAAGCAAAGGAACAAACCAGTCAAGTCTGTTGCCTTTTAGAGGGCTTCTCCGGAAGCACCAATCAATAACCAAATGTGTGTGTTTGTATACATGCATACATATACATATACAGTGTACATGCGAACTGTTTATTCATATATGTAATACTGAATGTGAATTGAAGTATAATTCACATACCATGTAACATGTACAATTGTTTCATAATATATTCACAGTTATGAAATCATCACCGCAACCACTTTTTGAATATTTTTATTACCTCCAAAAGAAACTCATATACATTAAGCAGTCATTTTCCAGTTCCCCTGACATCGCCAACCCAAGACATCCACTAATCTACTTTCTGTCTCCAGAGATTTGCCTGTTCTGGACATTTCACATAAATAGAATTTAAAACCATGTGGCCTTTGTGTACAAGTTTTGTGTGGATGTGTATTTTCAATTCTGTTGAGTATATATATACCTAAGAGTAGAATTGATGAGTCACATGGTAACTCTTTAATTCTTTGAGTGATCGTCAGAGGGTTTTCCACAGCAGCTGTTTCATTTTACATTCCCCCTAGAAGGGTATGAGGGTTCTAACTTCGCTACACCCTTGCCAACACTTGTTATTCTCTATCTTTGTAATTATAACCATCCTAGTGGGTATGAAGTGGTTTCTTGTTCTGGTTTTGCTTTGTATTTCCCTAATAAATAATGATGCTCAGCATCTTTTCTTATGCTTGTTGGCCATTTATATATATCCTCTTTGGATACCTATTTGGATCCTTGGCCTATTTTTAATTCAGTTATTTATCTTTTTATTATTGAGTTGTAAGAATTTTTATATATTCTAGATACAAATCCCTTATTAGGTGTATGATTTATGAATGTTTACTGTCCTGTTCTGTGGATTGTCTTTTCACTTTCTTGATGATATCTATTGAAGTACAAACATTTTTAATTTTGGTGACATTCAATTTAACTTTCATTGCTTGTGCTTTTTTTGTCATATCTAAGAAGCCTTTGCCTAAGGTCATGAAGATTTACTCCTAAATTTCTTTGAAGAGTTTTATAGTTTTAGCTCATACATTCATGTGTGTGATTCATTTTGAGTTAACTTTTGTCTGTTTTGAGGAAGGGAATTATTTTTGAGATAATTATTTTGAGGAAGGGAACTATATACAAATTATTTTTTTGTATACAGATAATAACTTCTTATATTAACCAGGATATGTCATCTGGCCACATTTAACTTCAAGTGAGGTTAGGAAATGAAATTTTGGGGGGACATATTGCTATTCTAAACAAAATAGAATGCAACCAGCAGCATCTGCCACAGTGTATACTGTTTCTAATTTTGACTCAAAATAGTATACTATCAAACTCTAGCCTTTTTTAAATATGAATTTGGCAAAGAAGCATTGTCTATAACTGGCCTCAAAACGAACTAAAAGAGAGTTATCTGATTTTGTTTGTTAATAATGCTTATATCCTAACCTCTCTGAAAATTTGATTTTCATCAAGAAGCATTATCCATAAGTGGCTTCACAAAAAGACTCAAAAATAAATTTTCTTGATTTTTGTTAGTATGGTTTTTCTGAAGCTAATCTTACAAGCTGGAAGAGATTGCAACTTATTTCAATTAAAGAATTAATTTCTCTGTTTCTTATGCCTCCACTCAACTCTCTGCCCCCTTATCCTCCACTACACTAGTTCTTGTCTTTGTCAGCTAACATTACATAATCTTAATGGGTTTAACAAACATACCCTTAAGTGGACATGTTTTTGGCCTCTCTACTGAAATCTCTTGATATTCTCCCTGGCTCTTGGATTATAAAACCTTCTTCTGACCACTTTCTGGTAAAATTTTATGCTACAAGAGGTAGGATATTTCGTGGCTTTCAGCATGTGTTAAGTGCCAGAACATGCCCTTTATTTTACTATTCTAAAGGGACTTGGAATTTATTCCACTATTTCCTAATCTCCTTAAGATGAGTGGTGTGAGTAGAATGGGTCCTGGTCATGCTTTATAGAATTAGCCCTTGAGCGGACTTTCATAAACACCTTACTCAATCTAGGACAGCAGGAAAGACAAGAAGAGGCAGATTTAGCCAGCTGGTCCATTAAGGGATAAAGAAAAGCATCCCTTCCCTGCCTCCTGCCAACCCAGGTCGCTCCAGCCTCCTGACAGTGTCCGGAAGCGATGTGCAGATTGTTTAACAGGAAATGTGTGGGTATTTGTTACTTTGCTGATGTCTATGGAATATCCCTTCTTGAATTTTGTGGTTTGCCAAATTTGGCAGAGTTCTTCACATCTTTGACTGTATAGCTCTGAGGTGTGAGATTGATGTTCGATGATGAAGAGAAACCTAAGTGGGTTCTGAGGTTCCATTAATACCTCTGCCTTCACTCTGCTTCTTCTGTTTCTTGCTATCCTAGATTGAGCCAGGTGTTTACAAAAATCTGGTCAAGGGTTAATTCTATAAAGCTGACTTCGTACACTGAAAATAAAATCTGTGGTCATAGAAGGAATTTTGAACTTCAAACATCTGCTGTAGACATACGGAATTGATCACAATGTAGGATAGGTATAAATATTTACCATAATAATGCTAAAAATCAATATTTGGAGCTAACTATGTGACAGGCAGTTTTCCTGGTACTTTACATGCATGTACTCATTTAATGCACAAGAATAGTAAAGTGTATTCTCATGGCACTTTTCACTGTACAGAGTATTCTTATATTTTTTTGATTCTTATAAAACCCTGTGAATATGAGGCTAGAGGAGACTAAAGAGACATGACAACTAAATGCAGTGTGGCACCTTGGATTGGATCCTGAAATACAGAGAGGGCATTATTGGAGAAACTGGTGAAATCCAAAGTCAGGGGTTCAGTTAATAGTAATGTATTGTATATAGTAACATAAGATGTTAACAGTGGGTGAGGGCTGTATGGGAACACTTCTAAATTTTTCTCTGAATCTAAAATTACTCCAAAGTCCCCCCCCCAATAAAAACCTTATAATCTAGACAATGCAAGTTTTATTATCCTCATTTCCTAGATTTGTACTGTTTGGAAAGGCTTTAAGAACCTTGCTCAATAGCATACCAGGGAGGTGGTATAAGACCAGTTCCTAAACTTGAGCCTTTGCATTCCTACCTGAATGCTGTTCCTCATTACTGCCTTAGGAAGAATGCACTGCTTTCTGCATACATGATCTCTGTGCATCCTCCCCACAACCTTTTGAGGGTTGAGATATAATACTTTCATTTTACAGTTAAGAGATCACCGCCATCCATGTTCACTACTGGAAAAATAACACAAAAATATGTTTCCTATTGACTTCAAGGGACTAATCCTTCCATGTTTGAATGGAGAGCACAGTACATATTCTGGGGCCCATTTGATTAAACCAGTACAAGAGAAATCTCATTTAGGGAGCATATAGAGAAGATATGATGAATGATGGCTAACAGTTAAAGGCAGTAGTTTCAAAAAAGAACAGTAGTATAGTGGGGTCTTCTGTGATCTCTGACACAGAAATCTGTGAATGGACAGAAAATAGAAACACAAGAATTGCACCCATCAAATTCAGATTTGTTCTTCAAATGCAGTAATTGTGAGTCTAAAGATGGTAAGCCAGATTCCATATCCTGTAAGTGGAAAAGAGAAGTGATGTTCAATTTCTGTCAACATGGCAATTTATTTTTAAAAATAGCAGGGTGACTTTAAGAGATTTATTTGGAGGCTTGCAGAACCAGGCTTACTAACAACTTGTGGTCATCTCAGGATATTTTGGTCTTTGAATTTAGATTCTTTCACCAGTTGTGGCCTGACCTGACTATGCAGGATGACTTGTGTTCTCTTTTCCAGTGCTGTGTTCTCTAGACTCTCTTTGGTTTGTGGTCAGTGTCCTACACAGAGCCATTTTGGCCTCTTCTCTCATGAAAGAGAGAGTGCTATTGCTGTCAGTCTGTGGATCTGTTTTCCAGCAATTGACTGTTCTGGCTGATGTTCTGTATATCCAAGTTCAGTTCCACATATCCTTAAAAACATTTTTTTGGCCAGGCATGGTAGCTCACGCCTGTAATCCCAGCACTTTGGGAGGCCAAGGCGGGTGGATCACGAGGTCAGGAGATTGAGGTCATCCTGGCCAACATGGTGAAACCCTGTCTCTACTAAAAATACAAAAATTAGCTGGGCATGGTGGCGTGTGCCTGTAGTCCCAACTACTCAGGAGTCTAAGGGAGGAGAATCACTTGAACCCGGGAGGAGGAGGTTACAGTGAGCCCAGATCACACCACTGCACTCCAGCCTGAGCAACAGAGTAAGACTCTGTCTCAAAACAACAACAACAACAACAACAACAAAAAAGCCATGTTTTAAATTCAACTTAGGTACAGTTTATAGCAGCTAACATTTTTGAGGAAAACCCATGTGCCTAGCCTGTACTTTACATGGGAGTTTGGTCCTTGCAACGGTGTTAAGTGGATACTGGTTTTGTTTTACATGTAAAGAACACACTTAGTTGAGAGACTTTGAAGACCACGCAGCTCATACATGATAGAGCTGAAATTTAGCTCCAGGAATTGCAGACTCCAAGGCAACTAGGCTTGCCATAGAAACACTCTCTAGGCTGTGGGTCTAAATTCTGGCTATACATTAGACTCACCTTGGAAGCTGGGAAGCTTCTAAGAAGCACCTATGCCTGGGCCCCGTCCTATACCAGTTAAATTAGACTTAAGTCAGAATGTTAGACATGAAGAGACTAGATCATTCCATCTGTCCCTTTTACTTCCACATTTTGAGATGTTATCAATCGGTAAGCTGACGCCTCAAGTCACACAGCCATTAAGTATCAGAAGCAAGCCTAGAATGTAGGTTGCTTGATTGTGATCTTAGAGTTGCTTTCATACTCAGATCAACTATTAGTAAATATGTTAGAACATTCACTGTGTACAAAGGCCTAGGCATATGTTTAGTAATAAGTGAACTTGTCTATTTGTATGTAACATTACAGAAATGGGCAGCCATATACATCTATGTGATTTTTAGAATTTAGATTCATATGTCATGATTGAATTCATCGGCTTTGCAGCCAGATTGTCTAGTTTGAATTTTGGCTTCACTGCTTCTCAGCTATCTGACCAAGTCACTTAAGCTCTCTGTTCCTTACTTTCTTAGTGATGAACTAGAATAATAGTGGTATTTCCCTTATGGACTAAATGAGCTAATGTATGTAAAGTGATGAGCCAGTGTTGATACACAGGAAGTGCTCCATCGGTGTTAGCTATTGTAATGTATGAGTCAGAGTGTACCCAACTGACAACTTGGGAAACTCCATAGTTACTACATTCATTCATTGCAAAAGCATTATAATAATGAAACTATGTGGTCTGGCTCATCTGTCTCAAATTTTATATACCTTTCTATAGGGTCTTAACAGGGTTTATACTCTTGTGCTTCATAGCCCATGATTTTCTATCTCCTGGAAAACATGTTGATGTTCTAATTTATTTATTTCTTCTCTGGGCTCATCATTGGACCCATACATCTCAGCTCAATCCAGCAATGATCTTCTGTGTATTTTGTTAATAAATGTCTCAGGCTGCCAGAATGTTGCTCTGATTTAGATTGGTATATATTGCATCAGTCGTCACCAGGTTTATATTTGTTTACATGCAGAATGATTCTTGTCTCCTGAAGGTCATATATAGTTGGTAAGCAGTATTATGTAGAAAATCTTGAATTATTTTGCCTGGGACTTTTAGTGATGATTATAGGCTGTTAAATGGAATGAGTTCTACCTAGAGAACTCAAAATACAGATTGAAGCCTGCTGTCTCTGATCTCCCCTATGTTCTAAGCTTTGTTGTATGAAATAAATGGTATCTGTTACACAAACACTGCTTCAGTGAACAGGCATGGGAGAATGGACCAGTTACAGTGCTGTTAAGTACCACCTATCAAATGCTCTTAAAGGGGCCCTTTAAACAAAACCTTTCTGCTCAAAGATAGAAAGGTGTTAAGCAGAGTGACATCAGATGCAGGACACCCTGCTGAATCTTCAAGCAAAGAGAAAAATCAGAATTTGGGGTGAGATGGTATTTAGAAATAAGGAGATAAAAATCTGAGCTGAAATAGATACAGCAAGCAAGATCAAGACTTGCTTGATCACCAGAATACATAGGTCAACTCTAGTGTTTGACACAATAGAATTAGAATGGGCTATCGTGAAAAATAGTTTTCTGCTCTAGATCTGATGCTCCCAAGAGCACAGTGAAGGCACACTCTAGGGAATGTTGGTAGCTGCCCAAATAGGTCCCTGTTGAAGTGGCTTCTGATTTATGCATTTGGAAATTTAATCTTAAGAGTTCAGAGTTGAATGGATTCTCAAGGATGCTAAATCATACATAATTTGATTGAGACTAAATAAACCATCTTGCTAATCTTTAAATTTTCTATTTTTAGATAAGGTGTATGGGAAACAAGCTTATAAAAGATTGCTTTATGAATGTGGATTCAGAGCAAGAGCAGTTAGTAATAGGATCTGAATATGTTCTGATACCACATTCAGCTGATCATTGATTTACCTACCCTTCAACATGAGGAGCGCCTCACTGGAGAAGTTGTTATGCCTCCCGTTTTCGCCCCTCCCCCATTAGTACTTATCATCTCTAACTTTTCTCTAAGTCTTTGTAACTGACTATCCATGACTAGCTCTAAATGCTCACACATTTTATGTGAAAACTTTCTATCAAGTTTTTCTCCCATCCTCCTGGCCTGGAAGGGTCTTTCACTTTAGGATGACTTGGCATATCTCTGCTGACACTCATTTAGGTTGATTATTTCCAAATTTCCAACAACACATCACTGTTTCCCTGGTGTTAATCTGTCACTGGGAGTGTTCAGTCAGTAGGATGCCTGTTTCTTAGAATATTACTAAGAGGGTTTTTTTCGTTTGAAAGACAATTGGAGCAGATGGCCTTTAAGTTCTGACTGATGGGAAAGTAGTGATTCTTTTGCCTCTGTAGGCCTTGCTGATCCTGGAAGATTTCTTTGAAGGAAACCTAAGAATTAGTTGTTTCATGGTATCTGCAGATTTGTTCTGCAGAAGACTTCCTGCAGATACGAAAATCTGTGGATGCTTAAGTCCCTTGTATAAAATGATGTAGTATTTGCATATAACCTACATGTATCCTCCTGTATAAATCATCTCTAGATTACTCATAATACCTATTACAGTGTAAATGCTCTGTAAATAATCCTTATCACATATTTTTACTTGTATTCTTATTGCTGTATTTTTTTAATTTTTTCTAATATTTTAGATCTGCGGTCAGTTAACTCCGCAGATATGGAGCTTGCAGATACAGAGTTGACTGTTTTTTTACTTTTTAGGAGTCACTCCCACTGAAATTTGACACAGAAATCAGCTTGGTGTATGTTAGTTGTCACACAGCTGTGTGTTAGCAATTCTGTTACCTGCCTGTTCTCCTGTCTCTACACCACATTCCAGCCACACTAAAGTGCTGCCGTTTCGCAGGCATGCTGCCCATCCACCACAGCTCTTCTTATTCCTGTGCTTGGAATGCCAAACCTCCCCTAGCTATGAACACAAATGGAATCCATTCTTTTTTTTTTTTTTTGAGACAGAGTCCTCCTCTGTCAACCAGGCTGGAGTGCAGTGGCTTGATCTTGGCTCACTGCCATCTCTGCCTCCCAGGTTCAAGCGATTCTCTTGCCTCAGCTTCCTGAGTAGCTTGGACTATAGGCATGCACCACTATGCCTGGGTAATTTTTGTATTTTTAGTAGAGACAAGGTTTCACCATGTTTGCCAGAATGGTCTTGAACTCCTGACCTCAGGTGATCCACCTGCCTTGGCCTCCCAAACTGCTGAGATTACAAGTGTGGGCCACTGTGCCTGGCCTAATCCAGTCTTCTAATCCATGATCTAGTTGACACTGTCCATTATCTCCCAACTTCCCTAATTTTTATACAAATCCTTCATGTGTTTTATATTTCTGATAGTTGTTATGTGGCATCTTGTTATTATGTACTTTTATTTTTCCATGATAGTGGGTAAGCCCTTGATAGTAGGAGTTGATTTCTTTTTATTTGACTTCCATTACCTCTGCCATCCTTGTTTTAATTCATATCACTATATAAAACAATGTAGAGACTAAGGACAATATCCGAATGCTAAGGAGAGGCATGGTTACATTAATTTTAAAACTCAGACTACAACCTATATAGGATATTTGAAAGAAAAGATCAGAATTCCGAGTTACTTAGGGAAACTTTAGCAGTAGTATAAAAATCCAGCCAAATATAGCGGGATTAGGGTGCCTATAGGAACTGAGGAAACGGAACTTGGTGTAAAGTATTATTTTAAGAAGTTTTGGTGTTCAGGAAAGTAGTTTGAGAAGGAGGGAAGGGTCAGGAAAAATTGTTTTTTGGAAAGATGAAAAACATTTTCTTAGGCCTAGAGGATGGAACTAGAAAGAGATGGAAGATTTCAGAAAGATTATTGATGGAGAGCGATACCCTGAGGGAAGAGGGGGACGTATGAAGAAGACCAGTCAGGGTAAAATCTGGGGAAGGGGAGCGGTACGTTTTTCTCTGAGACAGAAAGAAAGGCATAAGTGTAAGACAGGAGTGCCAAGGAAAGTTCTACCTGTTTCTCTAATGTGAGAATATTCATAGTAATCTATAGAGGATGGAAAAAGCAAGAATAACTAGAAGACATGAGAAGAGCTGAGATGTGTTGTAGCTTACTCATGAAAATTATCATTTCTTTCTCCCTTCCTTCCTTCCTTTCTTTCTTTTTCTTTCTTGACATGGAGTCTCACTCTGTCACCCAAGCTGGAGTGCAGTGGCACTATCTTGGCTCACTGTAACCTCTGCCTCCCAAGTACAAGCAATTCTCCTGCCTCAGCCTCCTGAGTAGCTGGGATTATAGGCACCCACCACCATGCCATGCTAATTTTTTTGTATTTTTAGTAGAGACGGGGTTTCACCAGGTTGGCCAGGCTGATCTCGAACTCCTGACTTCAGGTGATCCGCCCACCTCAGCCTTCCAAAGTGCTGGGATTACAGGCATGAGCCACCGTGCCCAGCCTTGTGTATTTCTTGACATCATTATTGCTCATGTTCTCCAACTAGATAGTAGGCTCCATGAGGACAAAGCTTTCACTGTGTTGTTCACCACTGTTCTTAGCACCAAAAAATGGTGCCTGGGACATCATATATACTTAATAAATATTTGTTGGGTGAATGTTGAATGGAGAATGAAAGAGGAAACTAATTGGAGAGACTCAAAATTATTGCTTTCATCCATTAGTTTTCAATAAATGTACAGATTAAAACTATACCGAGTTAACTATTGCAGAACAGATCTGTCAGAAAAGCTTATCTGAAAGCACTTAGGGGCATAGAAAGGTAATTATTGGATTTCTTCCATACTTAGAGATTGGTAGGATGGGGACTGGAACTTTTACAGGTTTGGCAAGAGTGTTTTGGGAATATTTGACCAAGGGGTGCAAAATGTTGTTGCTGTACCCTAACGACTCTTCCATTAAACGGAACCTTGATCACTGATAGCTTGATAGGTATGGCATTAATTATTAGCCGCTTACCTAATAATATTCTCCTGGTCTTTTTTTAGGATTCCTGTATTGTTAGATGTGCCACTATACCTAGCTTAAAACTACATTTCCCACCTCTTCCTGAAAATAGAACTCACTTATGAGATAATATAGGCAGAACTTTCTGGATGAAATTGCTGAGAAAGCTCTCTCAAAGAAGCTTACCTAACTAAGTACCCTGGTGTACTTTCCTCTTTGTTTCCTGGAATGTGAATTTAATGGTTTGGAACTTCAGGGGTTATACTGGGACCACCACACAACCTTGAGTGCTAAGGATGGTGGCATAATATCGTTGTTGGACTTCCACACTGGAATTCTTGCAGCCCTCGTACTTTGAGACATTTTGTTATTTCGAAACTGATTTGTTATAATATTCTATCTTGTTATTTTGGATCTCTGTTTCTTTTAGTAGAACCCTATTTATTAGAAAGGAATTGAGGGACTAGAAGCCTCAACCTGGTCAACCGAAGAGCTAGTTTAACGGGAATAAGCATTAAAGATTGAGGTCAGAGAAGGGTATTTATGTGAAGCAGCTGGGTAATGAAAGGGTCTAAGGCTGGACGCGGTGGCTCACGCCTGTAATCGCAGCACTTTGGGAGGCTGAGGTCAGGAGTTTGAGACCAGCCTGGCTAACATGGTGAAACCCCATCTCTACTAAAAAATACAAAAATTAGCTGAGCATGGTGGTGGGCGCCTGTAATCCCAGCTACTCAGGAGGTTGAAGCAGGAGAATTGCTTGAACCTGGGAGATGGAGGTTGTGGTGAGCTGACATGGTGCCACTGCACTCCAGCCTGGGCGACAGAGTGAGACTCCATCTCAAAGGAAAAAAAAAAAAAAGAGTGGAGTTGCCTTAAAGTGAGATTGTAGTTGAGGACTAGAAAGGAAAAGACTAGAAGACTTCAAATACCTTCTTTTCTTAATATTCTGTGATTTCAGATTACCTTTACTGTGTATTACTTAGGGTTTGGTACTTTTTTTTTGCAATCAATAAAACTTTAAAAAGTCTGCCAGCTACCACACATGTGCATTTAGCTATTGTTTATGCGGACAGAACCCAAAAATAGTAAAATCATTAATGTAGCTGAAGAATCCAAGTGTTCAAGACACTGTCTAATTGGAGTCTAAAATATGTTAAAGGACTTTCAGACTATTTTAAAATTAAATTTTCTAAATTCTTTTAAATTATTTTGCAGATTTCCATAATAAATGTGGCAAACATTTCTCTTATGGGATGTAAATAATCAAACTCTGTTTCACTGGAGAGTAATATTATAAAGCACTTAGCTAATCAGATTGTGAGAGTCGCTCAAAATTTCTAACCGTGTAATTTTTGCATAGAGAGAGAGTGCCTCATGCTGTGCAATTAACTGGTTTTATTAGCCATAAATTTGGTTGATGCTGGTTGGCTTGATGGCCTAGTGCCTGTAGGGAATTAGATCTTGGTTCTTGACCTGATCCTGCACAGTTGAGTGTCAGGAAGGCTTGGAAGTCTTATAGCGGGGACAGCAGCTGAGGCCCTAAGAGGAAGCTGATGAGCTGTTTCTCATGCTTCTGTAACTAAAGAGAGCTTTGGAATTTTTTAGACCTGTTAATTTTTGCTTTTTCATTTCATTCTGTATTCAAATTAGGTTTGTGGAGTGGAGTGGTACAGTTTACTGATTATAATAAGCAGGGCTTTGAGATCCTACTACCTGTGTTAAAAACCTGGCTTTGCCATTTATTGTGCCCTTGGGGAAGTTTTCAAGTTTCTCCTTGCCTAGGTTTCTTCCCCTGTGAAAGGGTGATTAATAGTAAGCCCTAACTCATGGTTTGCTGTGAGAATTCAAGGATTCAATCTACATGAAGTTCTTGGCCTCATAGTAGGTATTCAGTACACGTTAGCTAGTATTATAGAGGAGTCTGCAAGTTGAAATCTCTTTGATCAGGGGAAGGTTTTAATAAAAAATGTTTAGAAGGACCTATGATTTTACCGGATTTTTTTTTTTTTTGGGGACACCCAAGGGCGCAATAAATGGCAAAGCCTCACTCTGTCACCAGGCTGGAGTGCAGTGACACGATCTCGGCTTACTACAACCTCCGCCTCTGGGGATACAAGCGATTCTCCTGCCTCAGACTCCTGAGTAGCTGGGACTACATTTTTGTGCCACTATGCCCAGCTAATTTTCATATTTTTAGTAGAGACAGGGTTTCACCATGTTGGCCAGGATGGTTTCCATCTCTTGACCTTGTGATCTGCTCACCTTGGCCTCCCAAAGTGCTCAGATTATAGGCTTGCACCACCATGCCCAGCCACTGGACTTTTTTTAAAGGGAGAAAGGGGGAGGAAAACATAAAAAGAGGCAGAGGTCGGAGACCTGGCATCAAACTTTATTACTGATATTTACTAGGCAAGTAAACTTGATCAAATCAAATTAATAGAAGAAAACCCAATTTTCTCAACACTTAAATACAATAAAATATCTCATTTGTGACAGGTAAAATAAATTCTTTGGAAATATCAAAGTGCTATATTTAGGTAAAAACATAAGTAAGCAAGGACAGTCGAATATAATGAATACATGAGACTAATTACAACAAGCAAAATATGTAAGTGGAATCTATTGCTGGAAGACATAGGAATTTACTCCTAAGCTTGACTTGCCTCTGAATGATCATTGATTATAAAGGATGGGGAAAGATGTCAGAGAAAGGACTTAGCATTGGTGGAGCACCTGGCATTTGGTGGACACTGGAGTAGGAGTACTGTCTGCCTCTTACAGGTGAGAAAACTGAGCCTCAGTGAGGTTAAGTAACTTCCTCAAAGTCACCTCACTGGTAAGTAGCAGAGCCAACATCATACTGAGGCCTGTGTGACTCCAGAGGATATCCTAATACAACATGGTTGATTACCTCCAATCCATTTATCACATATTTATTGAGCACCTACTCAGTGTGGTGTTAATAATACATTAACTGTTTCACAAAAATAGAAATGTAAAGCATGAAGGAATCTGAATGATAATTTTGTGCAACCAGGTCATTTTCTAGGAAGGAAAAAAGGCCCAGAGTGACCAGGTGGCCTTAGGGCCATCCATTTTGGAACAGAATTAAATTTTTACTCACCTAGTCCAGTATTTGATTAAATTTATTGCGATTCAATTTCTTAGATGCCTAACCCCAACTTGAAGCCTCATTCAGGGGTTTTCTTTGGGGATAATTTGTGTGTGATTTAGTACAAAGTGATTGCTTTGACCAAGTTATAGAAGTTGTTTGATGGAAAGCCGACTGAATTCTTGTTTGTGCTTTTTTCACCCAAACTGAGTACAGGTTGTTTCAGTAGATTTCTCCCTCCTCCTCCCCCCCTTTCTTTCTTTCTGACTGGGTCTTTGTCACTCAGGCTGGAGTGCAGTGGCATGATCTCAGCTCACTACAGCCTCAACCTCCTAGGTGCAAGTGATTCTCTCACCTCAGTCTCCTGAGTAGCTGGGACTACAGGCGCATGCCACTATGCCTGGCTAATTTCTGTATTTTTTGTAGAAATAGGGTCTCACTGTGTTGCCCAGACTTGTCTCTAACTCCTGAGCTCAAGTAATCCACCTGCCTTGGCCTCCCAAAGTGCTGCGACTAACACGTGTGAACCACTGCACCTGGCCTTACTTTTTCATGTTATCACAGTGACATTCAGGTATGAGCACGAAGTATGTGAAATCTCATTGCCTTTTTGTGATCTGGAACTACTTGAATCCCCACTCTTAAATCTTCACCCTTTGTTTCGTTCAGTTTTTGCCACCCTCCTATCCTGCCAGGTAAGTCTGCCCTTAGTTGGGTATGTGCTTAACTAGAGAGCAGCCCTGGATCCCTGGAGGGAAGCCCAGGCTCCTCCTGTGACTGCACGCGGTGAGTCAGCTGCATCACGCCAGGAAAACATTGAGCAATAGGAGGCTTCCCAGCACTGGTGATGTTCACAATAAAAATCCCC
The DNA here is from genome assembly GCA_004027715.1 of Plecturocebus donacophilus. Taxonomy (NCBI): domain Eukaryota; kingdom Metazoa; phylum Chordata; class Mammalia; order Primates; family Pitheciidae; genus Plecturocebus; species Plecturocebus donacophilus. The sequence continues at coordinate 24,530 of PVKP010016885.1, forward strand.
CATACTCCATTTCAGTTATTTAAGAAGAGTGGGCAAATGACTGGTGTTTTTTTTTTTTTCATAGCATTCATAACTGTTTTTCTTCCAAAGAAAAGTCTTCGTGATGTCAAACATCATTTAGAATATAGAATGTATTCTATTATGGATCTGAATTCAGTTCATTTATCCTTCTTTATTGTCCTGAATACCTAAAGAGCATCATTTGAAAAAGAACCTATGGAATTGTGAAGTTTGCCGCTTTTTCTGTGACTGTGACTGAATGGGTCTCGTGAAGCCCAAACTGACCCGAAGGGCATGACCTGTGTATGCTCTGGCAATTATATACAGGATTGAAAATCCACCAAACCTGCTTTTAAAGTTGTTCTTTAAAACACAGCACAGCAGTTTTAGACATAGAAAGGCTGGTTTTCTATCTTGCCATATATGTAAGAATGAAGTTTTTCTTATTTGAAAAAAAAAAGTGCTTCTGGTTTTTACACTCTTGGGGTAAAAATGCACTGAATTAAGCAGCATTTTGTTTTGGTTTTGACCCAGTCAGGATCCTGGGATCTTGATACTTTCGTACTTTTGATAACTGAGATTGAGAACTCTCCTTCGTTTTCTTTATAATCAGAACCTGAAACAATTAGTAGGCAAGGGAGGTTCTCCCTACCTCTTTCCTGAAAGAGCTAGGTGTATTGACCTTCTAGATTTGCAAATACTGTGTTAGGAGTTTCTAAATCACTAGTTTCTCCTTGCATTTACATTCTGCTCTAAGTACAATAGTTCTGGACTTTGTAGCAATAAAGATAAGAGGTATGCTGCACTGAGGAGACCCTGGTTCATTTGTCGTGGATGTTTATGATACTGGCCCTGGCCTAGGAATGGGAGCCTGCGTGCAGTGTGGCCCCACTACTGAGAAGCAGGGCTCCACCTGTCGCCACACAGTAGAGGAACACCTACCATAGCTTTCAGATCGAATAATGGGTCTGGAATGTGGACTTGGCAAAAGGCTGGCTCATCTGTAGAGGTGATTTTGGAAATACATGGCAAAATGTATTGGATAGAAAATTGGAAATAGAGGGTTTAAGATTAAGCCTTTCATTCTTGCTTAATCTTAAACCCTCCATTTAAGTACAAGGCAAAGAAAAATGACAATGCAAAGGCAAGGGCCTGCTTGAAGAATGCAAAGCAGCAAAGGATTCTCAAGAAATTGTGCTCCTATAATTGCCTTGGACAGCAGAGCCTACAAGAGGCAAAGTGTAGCTGTCCAGATCCTCATTCTTAAAGTTTAAATCCACAGTGAACTGGTGAACATACATCTCAACCGTGGTTTCTACTGCAATTATATAATTGTTTGGCTGTCATTCTTATGAAATGTACCCTAAGTAACCCTTAAGCGTATAAAAGAACAGAATGAAGCAAATTCATACCTTCTGGCATTTTATTCTTCTCACTGTCTGGTTCAGGGTTAACATTTTCTAACATAGGCGCTCCACAATTATTTAAAAACACTGAATATCATTATCATCAAATAATGTTCATTCATCCTTTAAATGTTACCAAGTGCTTCCTGTATATAAGGTATCTGGCTTTTCTTGCTTATGTGATATTATACTAGACTTTTGTGTATGTGTATGATGGAGTCTTGCTCTGTCACCAGGCTGGAGTGCAGTAGCACTATCTTGGCTTACTGCAACCTCCACCTCCCGGGTTCAATTGATTCTCCAGCCTCAGCCTCCCAAGTAGCTGGGATTACAGGCACATGCCACCACACCGGCTGACTTTTGTAATTTTAGTAGAGATCGGGTTTCACCATGTTGGCCAGGATGGTCTCGATCTCTTGACCTCGTGATCCGCCCACCTCAGCCTCCCAAAGTGCAGGGATTACAGGTGTTGAGCCACTGTACCCAGCCTATACTAGACATTTTACAAAAGGAGCAAAGTAGGAAAGGCTCTTCTGTAGGGTAGCAGACACAAGAAGGGAGAGGAACATTATGTAATAAAATGCTGAACCACATGCATACCGAGTAGGTTGAATCTAGAGCCCATGAGATTTCAGCACCCACGTCTTCAGTCTCATGGCCTCTCAGAACCTATGGCCTTCTGTGAGAAGAACCTGCGTTAGCCCTAGCTTGTTCCAGAGCCCTGTCAGGAGAAAATCACAAGTCAGTGGCTAACAAACTAGTTTTTATATGCCTATGGTAGTCCTGGGAAGGTAAGGAAAGAGCTTCACTTCTTCCTGACCCAATCCTAGGGAGAATCTTTCTATGCAAATAAATACTTTCAATTTCATATTTATATGTTCTTATATGTATTACAGATAACATGCCTGTACTGCTTTTTCTGATTATAAAAGTTATATAGACTTATTGTAAAGAATTTGGGAAACAAAAAAAAATTAAAATCCCTTATTCTTTCTGCTACTTAGAAATAGATGACCACAATAATGTTTTCTTCCTACCCTTTTTTCTATACACATAATTTTTATTTTTAAAAAATGTGGCTGAGCATGGTGGCTCATGCCTGTAATCCCAGCACTTTGGGAGGCCAAGGCAGGCAGATCACCTGGGGTCAGGAGTTCGAGACCAGCCTGGTCAGTATGGTCAAACTTCGTCTCTATTAAAAATACCAAAAAAATTAGCTGGGTATGATAGCAGACACCTGTAATCTCAGCCACTCAGGAGGCTGAGACAGGAGAATGGCTTGAACCCAGGAGGTGGAGGTTGCAGTGAGCCAAGATCATGCCATTGCACTACAGCATGGCCAACAAGAGTGAAACTTCTATCTCAAAAAAAAAAAAAAAGTGAGATCATCTCCTGTATTCTTGAACTTTGGGGGAATATAGTGACCCTGGATCATATTGGTATTTTGGAGATGCAGTTTGGGGAGAGAGCCTTGGACCTTGGATATAGAGTGCAATGAGGAGATAGCTTCAGCTGAGTGATTGGATGAACCACTTTTCTTTTTTTACTACCACACTCTGATGGAATGATAGACTCTTCAGATTGGTGAGGACCAGCTGGGCGCAGTTGCTCACACCTGTAATCCCAGCACTCTAGGAGGCTGAGGTGGGTGGAACACCTGAGGTCAGGAGTTCGAGACCAGCCTGGCCAACCTGGTGAAACCCCATCTCTACTAAAAACACAAAAATAGCTGGGCGTGGTGGTAGGCATCTGTAATCTCAATTACTAGGGAGGCAGAGGCAGAAGAATCACTTGAACCCAGAAGGCAGAGGTTGTGGTGAGCTGAGACCAAGCCATTGCACTCCAGCCCGGGCAACAAGAACAAAATTCCATCTTCAAAAAAAAAAAAAAAAACTGGTGAGGACCTCAGAGATAAGGGTCCAAGACTTGAAGGAGTAGTTGACATTCGTGGGCAAAAGAAGTGTACCTTGTGTCAGGTGCCACATCAGACGCAGAAGCATGGACCCCACTGAGACACAATCCTGCTCCTAGGTAGAGGGAAGTAGCTGTTGACAATTAGAGAGAAAAGCCAGTTCCGAGTATAAGATGTAAATGGAGCCAGCCAGCCTTATGATGTGGGGCTTCATAAATGATTGCTTTCATTCTGTACCCATCAGTAGGTTGTTGTTGGTATCTTTGCTTTCTTTCACAAAAAGAAGAGAACTCAATTTTATTTTTACAATATTTATCACATAAATACATATAGACTATATTCATGGAATACAAAAGATGTAAAACAAGGTTTTTTAGGTTTAGGGGTACGTGTGCAGGTTTGTTACATGGGTAAATTGTGTATCACGGGCAGCTAGTGTACAGATTATTTTATTACCCAGGTAATAAGCATAGTACCCTATAGGTAGTTTTTCAGTCCTCACCCTCCTTTCACCCTCCACCTTCAAGTAGACCCCTGTGTGTACTGTTTTCTACTTCACGTCCATGGGTACTCAGAGTTTGGCTCCTACTCCTAGGTGAGAACATGCTGTATTAGGTTTTCTGTTCCTATGTTTGGAGCCTCCAGCTCCATCCATGTTACTGCAAAGGATGTGATCTTTTTCTTTTTTATGGCTGCATAGTATTCCCAGCCCATCCATGTTTCTGCAAAGGACATGATCTTTTTCTTTTTATGGCCGCATAGTATTCCATGGTGGATATGTACCACATTTTCTTTATCCAGTCTACCTTTGATGGGCATTTAGCTTGATTCCATGTCTTTGCTATTGTGAATAGTGCTGCGATGAACATGTGTCTTTGTGGCAGAATGATTATATTCCTTTGGGTTTCCTCAATTATATTCCATTACCCAGTAATGGAATTGCTGGAATGAATGATAGTTCTGTTTTAAGTTCTTTGAGAAATCACCAAACTGCTTTCCATAACGACTAAACTAATTTACATTCCCACCAGCAGTGTATGAGCATTCCTTTTTCTCTGCAACTTCACCAGCATCTGTTATTTCTTGACTTTTTAATAATAGCCATTGTGACTGGTGTGAGATGGTATCTCATTGTGATTTTGATTTGTATTTCTCTAATGATTAGAAATGTTGGGCATTTTTTCATATTCTTGTTGGCCTCATGTATGTCTTTTGAAAAGTGTCTGTGCATATCCTTCGCCTACTTTTTAATAGGGTTTGTTTTTGCTTATAAATTTTTTTAAGTTCTTTATAGATTCTGGACATTAGACCTGTGTCAGATGCATAGTTTGCAAATATTTTCTCCCATTCTGTAGACTGTCTGTTTACTCTGTTGATAGTTTCTTTTGCTGTGCTCAAGCTCTTCAGTTTAATTAGTCACATTTGTCGATGTTTGCAAAACAAGCTTTAAAGACACAGAATCTTTAAGGATTCTATGGCAGCTCTCCAAAATTAAATAAACAAAATAAAATTTGGGATTAGGTTGAAAAAAAGTTTTGAATTGAAGGAAGAGAGTTCTTCTGAAGATGGAGATATTTTTAAACTGTGGGAAATACTTTAAAGGAAGAGAATTAAAACTATGATATTTAACTTTTTTTTTTTTTTTTTAGACAGAGTCTCACTCTGTTGCCCAGGTTGGAGTGCAGTGGTGTGATCTCAGTTCACTGCAACCTTCACCTTCTGGGTTCAAGCAATTCTCCTGCCTCAGCCTCCTGAGTAGCTGGGATTACAGGGGTGCACCACCACACCCAGCTAATTTTTTTTTTTTTCTATTTTTAGTAGAGACGAGGTTTCACCATGTTGGTCAGGCTAGTCTCAAACTCCTGACCTCGTGATCCACCCACCTTGGCCTCCCAAAGTGCTGGGACTACAGGCATGAGCCACCATGCCCGGCCTAACTTCTTTTAATGTCTCTGAATCAGTCATTTGGAACCTGTGAGTTGGTCGATGTCTGGAAACATGGCAAACTGAACTAATGGCTTGTCTTCCCCTGAAACTCATAGAAATGCCGATATAACTAACAACAAAATACTCATGACCTCCCACGTTAATTAACAGACTAAAACTTCTATAAGTTTTCCAATGAAGAAAAGAAAGAGGAAGGGAGGAAGGAACTGGCCCCAGCTGGAAACAATAAGAACAGGCAATCAATCATCTGTAGACATTTTTTCACCCTAATAAGGACATGACTAGTAGGCATTTTTATGGATATTCCTCCATTTATATCTTAGGTTGGGACCCTTATTTTATGGATATCTTAAGAGCCTCAGTTAAAATTGGCACTTTGGAAGGCTGAGGCAGGCGGATCTCCTGAGGTCAGGAATTCAAGACCAGCCTGGCCAACATGGTGAAACCCCATCTCTACTAAAAAAAAAAAAAAAAAAAAAATACAAAAATTAGCCAGGCATGGTGGTGCACACCTGTAATTCCAGGTACTCAGGAGGCTGAGGCAGGAGAATCGCTTGATCTCTGCAGTGAGCGGAGATCAAGCTCACTTGATCTCTATTGTTGCAGTCTATCCCAGTCTTTTCTTAGATCCTCAAGTTCTAGTCTGGAAAATTACATATTTATCTTAACTAAAAGTAAACAGAGGCAGAGTTTACTGATATGCCAGGGAGTATATCTGCTTGCTGTCAGAGGCTGATTGCTACAACACAGGTTTTAATAATTTGGTTAACCTCACACTTGTTTTTATTGGAGCTTATTTGAACAAATATCATGATGTCATTTGACCTTAATTTATTGCAAACATATCACTGACTCAGTCTGCCTCTGTTTACTCTTGGCTCATTTCCATAAAATCAGTACAACACTCTAAAGTAGCATGTTGTTTTTATGATGTTAAATGTTTTATAATGTTAAATCAGATTCTTAATTATATAAGAACCTAAAATCTTATTTCATGAAAATATCATTTACTTGCAAATTATACTGCAAGTTTTTTTGTAAAAAATTAAAATATGAGCACAATGGGATATAGGATGATTGTCATTTTGACATTAGCATCTGCCAGCCTAAGAGCTATTAGACATGTTTACCAGCACCTGAAATGATCAATCCTATCTCCTTAAGATATCACGTGGCAATATCTTAACTATAAACATGAAAACTAGCTGGAACACTGAAAATTCCATCATGCTACATTAAAAAGTGGTCACTCAAAAAGATTCAGAATATTCTTATATTTATTCTTTATTGATACAAACATTTTTAATGGTCACAAAATTCAGATGCCCCAAAGAATATTCCAAAGGATAACACTGCCTCAGTTTCACAAATACTGGTTCAAACATTAACTCTATTGCTTTACTCACATTGAACTGTAAGGCTTTATTCACAAACAGTTGGTCTACCACTTAAAGATGTGGGGCGTTGTGATTTCCAAACTGCACATACACTCTATTTTTACAATACACTTTATTTCTTAGTAAGAAGTAGAGTTGTCATGTGGATGAATAGTTGTGTTGCTCAATTAATACGTCTTCTTCCTATTTGAGAAACTAAACTATGAGAAGAAGGTTGCTTGATGAACACAGACCCCTCTATACATACTAGGCAGTCAATAAGTGTTAAGGAATTGCTTAATTCAGCAGTGATAGCCCCCTTCAACACATGTGTTACTAAAAGAAAACACTGTCAAATCAAGCTTGGTAAGTGTCTCATACAGTCAGGGATATTCTTTATCTCAATTTCATATTGACCCTATGCCAACCCTCACAATTCTGTTTTCCACCTAGTTACACCACCTTCAAAACCAGTTTTACATATGTTTTTAATGAAACCTCAACTCTTATCCTATGAAAAAAATTAATAGCAAATAACACTAACTCACAGTATACAGATTCCCAGAGGGGAGTCCCTTTCTGACCAAAGTGTCTTCATTTTCATTAACTGCTGACATTCTTCTTGATGATCGTCTTTCTGGGGTGGGGACTTATAAATCTCCTGTCCACTTACTGCGAGTAATATGCTTTTCATCGAAACATACTAAATCTTTTCTATATTTAACTTATGTGATTGTATACTTCATTATAATTCTTGATTAGCCATATTTTATCTCCATAAGTCATAAAATGCTGATGAATATGTGATTTATATAAAGATCATCTTTCTATTGACATTAGCAGATATATACCATAGTATCTGTTTTAAAAATTAATAAATACAACTTATTTTTACCATGTCACTCTTTACTACTACTTTCTAGTATTTAACATGTTTCAAAATGTATAAATACGGCCTCCTATCAAATCACCACCCAAGGTCAAGAATCTACCTTTATATGTTTGTAGTACCTTGTATAAAGAAGGAGAACAATAATATATTTTGAATAAATGATTAGATAAATAAATGAGTATTACCTGAATTGATTCCATTAATATTTTAAAATCTCTCCCTTAATTTTGAATCATCCAACCAATAAAAGTTCAGTCTTGCTATAGCCTCTCAGAAGAGACATTATGCAAAAAATATATATTGACATTAGGAAGAGGACCTTCACTGTAAATAAATGGGGCATCTCTTCAGTCATTCCCCTCCATTATCGGTCATGTGGGCTTGCTAGTAAGCACCTCTTTTATCGGTTCTTCAAGCTCATTTTCTTTTTAAATTTTCAAGAAGCTTCAGTAGGAATGTTTAAACTTTCAAGAAAAACAATTTTAGCAGAATCACATACTTGTTGGGCATATATATATCTTTGTAAATGTAAGTAAAAGAAAACTGAGGCCAGGCATGGTAGCTCACACCTGTAATCCCGGCACTTTGGGAGGCCAAGGTGGGAGGATTGCTAGAGCCCAAGAGTTTGAGATCAGCCTGAACAACATAGTGAGACCCCATCTCTACAAAAAAAATTTTTAAATTAGCTGAGTGTAGTGGTGTATGCCTGTAGTCCAAGCTACTTGGGAAGCTGAGACAGGAGGATTACTTGAGCCCAGGAGGTCAAGGCTTCAGTGAGCCAAGATCACACCACTATACTCTAGCCTGGGCAACAGAGGAAGACCTTATCTCAAAAAAAAAAAAAAAATGGGTGTTTGACTATTTTTATTTGGAAGCCTGTTTTGACTGTTATTAATATGAAATGTTATATAACTTTGCATTTTATTTTTTGTACAGGCAGAAATACTCAGTATCCTCAGTCACAGAAACATCATCCAGTTTTATGGAGTAATTCTTGAACCTCCCAACTATGGCATCGTCACAGGTAGGAACTTATTATTTGACTTCTTTCTTTCTCCAGTTACCTAGCTTTAGATTCCTTAATATGCTAAAATGCTTAATATTAGGTTTAGTCATGAATTGTGTATTACTGTCAGATGTCACTTTTGTTGCTATAAAGCATTAATAAAACTGATTATATCAATATAATTAAGAATAGTGTTTCCACTTCTACCCATGTTTAATTGTGCTAATTATATCTGCGTAAATGCTACTTAAATGCACTCGCAGCTGCAATACCAATATTTAGGTGCCGTTTAACTAAAATTTCATTTAATTAGTTGAAATGAGAGATGTTTTTTGAAACTCTGTGACCTTTTATAGATTAAGATTTCTTGAGCTATTCATGTTGTAATTCTTTGCAAGGCATTTTAATCCCATTAGAGCGTTCTTTCTTCAAGGTCTCTGACGTGAGAACAATATTTTTCAGGTTTGGTCAACTAAGTTGGTAATGACCTTGATCTAAATTATCACATAATTTGGAGCAGCAATTTATAACTGACAGAAACACCCTTTCTAAAAAGGAGCACATAGAAACTTTTGCTACGTGAAAACACAGAAAGACACCTATCTTTAATACTTTATGCTCAGATTTGTATAATCCACTGAATAGCTTTAGGTCTATAATAACTATAATGTTCAGTTTTACAACAAATAACTTTGATCTTTATCTTGGCAATTCTTTGATTAAAACAAAGCCAGGCGAGGTGGGTGGCTGTAATTCCAGCACTTTGGGAGGCCAAGGTGGGTAGATCACGAGGTCAGGAGTTCAAGACAAGCCTGGCCAAGATGGTAAAACCCCTTCTCTACTAAAACTACAAAAGATAGCCAGGCGCAGTGGCAGGTGCCTGTAATCCCAGCTACTTGGGAGGCTGAGGCAGAAGAATCGCTTGAACCTAGGTGGCAGAGGTTGCAGTGGGCCAAGATCTTGCCACTGAACTCCAGCCTGGGCAACAAAGTGAGACTCCATCTCAAAACAAACAAACAAAAGGTCAGACAAGAAAATCTTAAAATATTAGTCGTATCTTCTCCCACTGTAGAGGTGAGAACCTAGATGTCTTTATAGAAAAGAACAACAAAACACTCAATAAAAAGGACTGTGTTAAGTATTTTCTATAAATTATCTAACGCTTACAGTAACCCTATGAGATAGGTCAAACCAGTAGAAAACTAAATCGCTGCAGTTTTCCCATGGTCACCTACCTAGTCGTATAACCAAAGTGGTATACATTTCTTAAGTTGATTTCCCACAGAAGCTCCTCTTCTATGCAAGCTAGAATCTGGAAGGCTATGAGCTGACTGGTTCTTAAATTTAGAGAGACATGGTTGCTGTTATTCCATCTTCTGGCAGCAGGTAGTTGAACATGCTTTTACTCTCAGTAGCGTTTTAACCTAAGTTCTTAAGCAGAAGGACTTTTATCCGCAATTCACTCTTTAGATCTGTGACTGAAATGGGACATGTAGTAATTTTTATCTAGAGTCTGTATTTCCTATAAATGTGAATACCCATGAATGGGCTATATTGTTAGGGGAGGAGGTAACCATACCTCACATTTTAAGTCAGATTTCTGATTTAAAGTTAAACCCTTCTCTGACCCATATACCACGGGGCTCCTTTTTTCTGTGTCCATTGTATTTACTTTTTTTAATAGTTACATTCACTTTATAAATCTCAATCCAGTTTTCTGATTCTCATTTGTGTTATTCCTCCCTAAGAAAGTGTGATACTCCAAAGAGATAAGAAACTCTGTTTCTTATTATATATATACTCTTGATGTTTAATGCTTTTTGAAAAGATTTTTGGCCAACTAATGAGCTACTGATGATGTTTTCTAGTTTCTTGAGGTGAGGGGGAAGGGTGGAAAAGCGGACTTGAGGGGTGATATGAAATTCTTTTTCCCAGAGTTTACTCTCAGTGGGAAGATATGAAACATGCCTAGCCAGCACATTTCCCTAGGTCACCTCATCTGAAAGAGGGAGAAAGAATCCCCGTAGTTTGCCTTCATTCAGTATTACACTTGCCAGTCCTTTATTTCATGCGTCCCTTTAGCATTTTCTCCTCATACTTATACCTACCCAAATTCTTTAAATTGATGAGTTTTTTAAGGATCTATATCTCTTTCCCTGTAGAGCCAGTAAGTAAGCAACTGTTAACATTAAACAATTCTTTAAAACAACACAAGTTTCAGATTATGAGGTAGTAGTAGATTGTATATTTATAGCTCTTACTGACCTATGAGATTGATTATTAAAGAGACCTGGTAGTTGAGTTTTGGTGGTTTGAATGTATTGATTTGATCTTTGTTCCTAGGGATGCTAGTTTTAATTAAGTACTTGTTTATGTGAGCCTTTCAACCTACCTTCTACAGCTATGCTCTGTACATGGGTAGTAGAAAATATGACAACTGAGCCCAGTTTGGTAGTGAAGAGATCACATGGATTAGTGATTATGACACTTATTTGTGCTACTTTCCAGTGGTAGAATAAGTCTTGGTGTGAGGCAGTTAAGAGAGAAACAAAGATAGGAAAACTGACCTTGATCACCCAGCCCTAGCTAGATACCCCTCTGTGAACCTCATCATCTTTATCAAATGGTGAAGGCTCTGAAGGAGGAAGCTTGAATGGCTTGAGTACATTCCATTTGAGGTAGTTTTTTTTTTTTTTTTTTTTTTTTTTCTAGAAAAGGTTGTTGCAGCAGGCAACTGTTGTCATTCATGCTGAGTGATAAATCATTGAAAGAATGATTTATCAGAGTGGTGGAATGGAATGAGCTACGGAATGGGAATTGCGAGATGTGAGATCTTCTCGTGATTCTGCCAGAGCTGCATAGATGGATCACTAATGATCTCTGTCTCAGTTTTCTTCTGTGAATTAAGGGACTAGAATAGATATCTCTGGGTGAAAGTATGTATGTGTGTGTATACTTGTGCATGTGTGTTTGCTGAAACTTTTTATCACAGACATATAAATCCTGCTTATCAGAGGACCTGGGCTAAGAGGCAGCTGCCAATTTATTTCCCTTGGAAGAGAAATAAACATCTTTCCCCCCAGATCTACAAAGAAATGGGATGACAAGAAACTCGGACTCGAAAGCCAAAAGAAAAGATACCATAATGGGCATTTGATCTTTGGAAACTTCTTCATTTTGTACTACTCCCATTCTTTTATTTCTTTGTCTGTATATGTGTGTGTGTGTGTGCATGCGTGTGTGTTTGTGTATACACACAGAAATATATATACAAAGAAATATGTGTATATATATATACATATATACACATGTATATGTGTTTGTGTATATATATACATAGACAAAATATTTTGTAAACAAAGTGAATTGAGTGAACTGGGGATAAAAGTCCCTCTGCTTAAGAACTTAGGTTAAAACCAGAAGATGGAATAACAGCAACATGTCTCTGAATTTAAGAACCAGTCCACTCACAACCTTCCAGATTCTGTGGAAAATCAACTTGAGAAATTTATACCACTTTGGTTCTACCACTATATATGAAATCTATATCTATCTATACATACACATACATACACATATAGAGAGCAGTAATGTATTTCTTTACACATATATATGTAAAACATAAATACTTGAGAGCAGAGGGAGCTCCTGGGAGATGAAGGAAGTTGTTAGATAGGAGACCATGTACCTCTTTTGTAGCAAGCCACATTGGAGATACAACCCACATCCTAAGTATCTGGTAATCTAAGAGTAAAGAAAGGGTGGCAGACTGGGTCCCAGGTTTCCAGAGGGAAGTGATTTAGGATCTCAGATGCCTGGGAAATTGCCTCTTTGTGCTCAGGAGCTGATATCACCTCTTAAGTTACCTGTTCTGCATTAGTTCTTATTACTCCTCTAAGAGAGGAGACTAGTTCTGCATGATTTCTCAGCAGGCCCAGATTCTCATTAAACTCAGCCAAGGAAAACATACTAATTTTTAAGTGCCCAATCTCATTTCCCTTAACTTGATCTTGATTTATTTTAAGCACAGATACATCTAATTTGCATGTTTTTATATTGTTCTGGTCTTTTCTTATTAATTAGAGACAAGTGTCACATTTTGTTATAACACATTTTCAGACAAATGTGTATATTCTATTAGTTATAATCTAAGCTTGGTCTTGGTGACATTTTATTACAAAGAGATTTTGTAGTAATGGTATTTATTTCAACAATACCGATTGTATGTTTACATTTTTCAAAGCCAGCTATTGTCACCATAAAACTCAAAGGGAAGAATTATCTTATAAATCAAAACGGAATGTTTGCTTAAGGTGGTTCTTAATGACTTTTTAAAAAATGAAACAAATACTTTATACTAAAATCCAGTAAACTACTTTCTATGGAGCAGTGGCTTGAAAAACATGTAACCATATGTGTATATGGTAAGTCCAGTTTCCAATGAGAAAGGATGAAAGAATTAAATGCTTATTTAAAACAGTTAATATGTTAGTGTAGCCATCCACATACCTGAAGATGACATTTTATATGAAATAAAGGTAATAGTATTGCCTTTCTTGCAACTTCAAAGTCATGAAACTTTTATTTAATCATGTATCTTTATTATTATTATACTTTAAGTTCTGGGATACATGTGCAGAATGTGCAGGTTACATAGGTATACACGTGCCATGCTGGTTTGCTGCACCCATCAACCTGTCATCTACATTAGGTATTTCTCCTAATGCTGTCCCTCCCCTAGCCCCCTACTCCCTGACAGGCCCCAGTGTGTGATGTTCCCCTCCCTGTCGGTGTGTTCTCGTTGTTCAACTCCCACTTATGAGTGAGAACATGTGGCATTTGGTTTTCTGTTCCTGTGTTAGTTTACTGAGAACGATGGTTTCCAGTTTCATCCATGTCCCTGCAAAGGACATGAACTCATCCTTTTGTATGGCTGCTTAGTATTCCATGGTGTATATGTGCCGCATTTTCTTTATCCAGTCTATCATTGATGAGCATTTGGGTTGGTTCTAGGTCTTTGCTATTGTGAACAGTGCTGTAATAAACATATGCGTGCATGTGTCTTTATAGTAGAATGATTTATAATCTGTTGGGTATATACCCAGTAATGGAATTGCTGGGTCAAATGGTATTCCATGTCTTCATCATCATAAGAATGATTTTTTTAAATTAACATGGTTTTTGGAGTGCAGTGTCTTAATTATAGTATAAGATGCTTGAAATATCATAGTTTAGGGAATCTCTGTATGATACTGTCTCTGGATATTTATCTCAAGCTACTAGAACCCAATAGCATGACATTAGGATTGTTGGATATTTTAGTCCCATATGGTATATTTGTAACCATAACTGACTGCTTTTCAAAGTGATCTTTAGAAGACTTGTTTTCAGTGACATCCTGCAATTGGAATTGAGAGCTCATAATTCCAGGAATAATTGCTCTGTGTTGCCCCTCCCTGCTTCCCTCCCTTTCTTTTGTCTTATTCATATAGGTGACCTTTATAAGCTTTGAAAAACTGGCTTTGATTAAGGTCATTTCAGACTTATATATTTTTCCTTTTTGTTTCGTTGTTCAAAATAAACTAATTGAGAGAGTATCTTAAAATATGAGGGATTTTAGAAGTATCTGAATATAAGTTGACTTACTCCTTAGGGACAATTTTTCGGGTGATGGAGACAAACCTTACATTGTATTTGGCATATACAATTATTCTTATAGGTCATGAAATAATTACTAAATGCTATTTTATAAACCAAAAATTATTTTTATGCTATATGACCAGAGATTTTATTTATAGAAGGCAGCTTGATTATCTGAAGTATATGGTAGAATGGGCTACTAACACTTTGTTGTTACATTGGACCAAGCTATTTAATAGTGAAACTTTAAGCTATTCTTTTTGCTATTCCTTTATTTATCTAAGATTATCATTATACTATAATTTTCTGCTATTTGATAGCTATAACTTTGACGTCAAAATAAAAATTATACAAAACAAAAAATGTGACTCTTGTCTACTGAGATGTTTTGCTATGAGTATTAGTATTTTTCTCAAGAAATAATTTATTACATACATTTAATTGCATGAATCAACTTTAGTTTCAGAGTATTGTTCTTACGTTATGTCTTTACATAGATAGAAGAAATTTTTTTTTTTTTTTGAGACAGAGTCTTGTTCTGTCGCCAGGCTAGAGTGCAGTAGCACAATCTTGGCTCACTGCAACCTTTGCCTCCTGAGTTCAAGCGATTCTCCTGCCACAGCCTCCCGCGTAGCTGGGACTACAGGTGCGCACCACCACACCCAGCTAATTTTTTGTACTTTTAGTAGAGATGAAGTTTCACCATGTTGGCCAGAATGGTCTTGATCTCCTGACCTCATGATCTGCTCACCTCGGTCTCCCAAAATGCTGGGATTACAGGCATGAGCCACCGCGCCCAGCCCAGAAGAAATTTTTTAAAGCAATTTGTTGAAATTATAGACATTATCATTATGATAATTATTATAAATCATTAAAGCTCTGATGGGATAATTTCAGCTTCCCAAAATGAGGCTCAACTTTTCTTCAAGTTAGCCTTTAATATAAAAAAGAAATTTTCTGGAAGGGACTTCCAGCCATGCATGGATGAATTAGGAGGTCAGCAAATCCTCTCTCCAAAAAGTATTTATAAATTTAGACAAAATGTTCAGCCCTCTGGAAATTGACCAACAGCATGTAACAATCTGAGAAGTGTTTATGTTTGAAAAAACTGCTGGATTTTGGATAGTTGTGGAAATCAAGTGCTCATGCCTGGACTTGTTCTCATTCTTCTTCTTCTACCAACACGCCAGCTCAGTTACACGGAGAGCAGGCCATGAGGACTGACAGCATTGTTGCCACAATTGAAGGTGCTCACTAGACTTACAACAGTGGATTGTGCCCACATCCAGCAGCACTGTCAGTGGAAGTGCTGTTCCTGGTGGCAGGAGAGCAGGAATAGCTAACAGCTCTAGTAGTTTGAACTAAGAGTTGTGATTTTGGTAAATGTATTCTTAGCTGAGGCCACATATATGCAAAATAGAGATTTGAGAGGGTCCACATGGTATCCATGTACTCTTTGTAGCTCCTAATGCTATGCACATTTGCAAAGGAGACCAAAAAAGGCCGGTGGGAAGTAAAAATCAGAGCAAACTTGAAAACAGCCTAAACTTTGAGAGTGCTCTCACTGTAGATTCATCAGTCCAGGGTATTTGAGCACCGCTTCTGTATAATCATTGGCTGATCATCAACCTTTGCAGGTATAGGACAGCCCTCAAAAGGCTAGGCTTAGAAATAAAAACAAGATTAAAAAAAAAAAGACTAAGTGGAATATCACTGGGGACACACCATAGGGGAGACAGATTGCAGGTTAGTAAACAGACAAAATCAAGAAAAACATTCATGAGGTTAAAGTTAGAATCTAGAGTTGCTCTATTATCTAAACTGCCCAATTAAAAAAAAAAAAAAAAAAAAAGACATGTAATGAAACAGGAATGTGTTTAACCCATGTCCAAGAAAATCCATGAATGGAAAGTCTCTTAGAGTCTCCAAATATTTCAGACAAAGCTTTCAAAGAATTATGTTCAAAGAACTATGTTTAAAGAATTAGAAGAAAGTATGAAAATAATGAATTAACCAGTAGAGAATCTCAAGTAGAGTTTTTTTTAAAGAACCCAATGGAAATTGTGGAGTTGGAAAGACAATAATCAAAATGAAAAATTCTGTAGAGTGACTTAACAGCAGATTTGAGATAGCAGAAGAAAAAAATCAGTGAACTTAAAACTGGATCAATAGAAATTACTTAAAATTCAATCAATAGAGATTAATTCCAAAAAGAGAAAACATTTGAAGGAAAACTATCAGAACCCCATAGTCCTGTGAAACAACCTGTTAGTTGTCAGCCATTTCTGCTCTCCTGCCACCAAGAACATGACTTCCACAGACAGTGCTGCTAGAGGTGGGCACGATCCATTGTTCTAAATCTAGTAAGCACCTCGACTCTGGCAACAATGCTGTCAGTCCTCATGGCCTGCCCTCTGTGTGACCGAGCTGGAGTGCTGGTAGGGGAAGAAGAATGAGAACAACTCGAGGCACCAGCACTATTGATTTCCATAATTATACCAATGAATGTATAAGAGGAGAGGAGAAGAGGGGTGGAAAAAGATTTGAAAGTATAATGTCCAAGACCTTCCTAAATTCATTAAAATACATTAATCTACACATATGAGAAGCTCAGCAAACCACAAGTAGGATAAATGCAAAAGAACCCTTACCTAAACTATAGTCAAATATAGTTGATAAAATAAAAATCTTGAAGCAGCAAGAGAAAAACAACTCCTTGTGTACAAGGGAACAGCGATGTGATCAATGACCGACTTCTCATCTGCAATCATGGAGGCCAGAAGGCAAAATAATAACACTTCAAGGGCTAAAAGAAAAGGCTATATTCAGCAAGATTATCTTTTAAACACAAAATCAAAATAAAGACACTCTCGGGTAGGAAATGAGAGAATTTGTTCCTAGCGGACTCGCTTTGTAAGAAATACTAAAGGAAATCCTTCAGGCTGAAAAGAAATGACACCAGATAGTCATTACAATTCATGGGAAGAAAAACAGAGTATAGGAAACGGCAACTATGTGGGTTAATAGAAAAGATTCCCTAAGTATATTTATCCTCACGTCTCATAACATTTAAAAACATGGAGGAGGTGGCCGCCCAGAACCTCCCTGCGGGAGGGGCCCATGCTGGAGCCCTTGTGCACCGCGGCCTGTGCCACTTGCTGTGCCTGTGTGCGCACCTCCGCTAGAAGCACCAGGCTCACACCTGTCCTGTGCAGGAGAGCAGCCTCCGCACGGCCTTCCTCCTGTGCCGCCTGCATTGGCTGCCGCCTGACTACTCTGACGTGGCCAAGGTGGCTGACTACCAGGGGTCATCTCCACCTGAGGCAGCAGAGAGTTTCTTACCCAAAGAAATTTGATTGGCACCCCCCACAGTTCTACAAAATAAGAAGACTTGAAAAGTTTGCCTCTCTGACTTGCACAAGTGTTCTTTGGATCGTGCATGAAAAGGGGTGGAAAGGTGGCTGCGATCACCTTCTTAACTGCCAGATGGGAAGCCCAGCTGTTACCAGGTGATGAGCTATACTTAGAAGAGGCTGACCTTAGAAAATCTTTTGTCTGCTGAAAAAAGGACTGATAAAATTACGAAGAAAGGCACTCAATTTCACCAAGTAGTGATGTACAGTTGCCGTCTTTATAATTGCCACATGACTATTCAAAGTGTAAATACATATATCTTACAAACTGTGTCGTGCCTAAGAGCCATTCCTAGGGTGCCGCTTGTCTGTAAGCGGGCCTACTTGTCCTCATGAATAATGAGGCTTGACTAAACTTGCTTGAAACGTGAGGAAGTTTGTACCTGTAAAAGTTGGCAATGTGTCTTATTTTGAGGGTTTTATGGCATTCTCTTGCTTATTCCATTAAACCTTCTATTCTTTAAACCGTATAGTGTGCCATATGTATGATGTTTATAAACTATTAATGATCTTAACCAAAACAAGAAAAAAATTCCAAAGAGTTCCCATTTCTGTATTGTTTTATCGTCTGCTGCCATTGTTGTTTTTACTATTCACTGTATTAGCACTTTTTCTGATGTGCTCTGGAGGATGATCGATGAATTTCTTAGATGTTGTGCTGGAATTAATTTAAGGGTGTCTGATGAGATGGTGAACAGTAGACTGAGACAATCTTCAAGTGACCGTGTCATTGTTTTCTGGTGTCTTTCCTTGGTGATTAAGATACAATTCTTTTGAAAACCAAATGGCACTGGTTATTATGTTACCCAAATCAGAAATCTATTTTAGTTAATATTTTAAAGAAAAATGAAGCCATAGCAAAAACCAATATTATTTTTACTACAGAGTGTTCATGGCTGTAAAGAGGTTAGAGAGACATAGTGTTTAATTAATAATGTTTATTTTCACTATATTTAATGAGTAATCTTTTTATCTCCTTTAAAGAAAAATAATGTTTATTGATTAAAGGTAAGAATTGATAGTTAAGACACTAATTTCAAGATCTTTGACTATATTATGCATTGTACAGTGGATTTGACTTTTCATGAAATGCCTTAGTTTTCCAACCTTTACTTTTTTATTATCATTCAACTTATGGTTTTTCTACCTTTAAAATAAAGACAATGATGAATAAAAATAAAAACATAATATATAAAGCAGTACATTTCTGTTCACTTTTGTTAACTTTAAAATGTACATAGATATATTAATAGCATAAAGGATAAGGGAAGGGAATGGAGTTATATTGGAGAAAAGCTTTTATATTTTATTGTAATTAGATTACTATTAATCTGAGGTAGATTGTACTAAATTAAGATACATTTTATAATCTCTTGAGCTACTGCTAAGAAAGTCATTCAATAGATATAGTAAAACATCAATCAAGGATTTAAATGATATTTAAAATTTTTTATTGCAAAAGAGGACAATAAAGGAGAAACAGGACACAGGACAGGAGACAGATAGAAAACAAATGGCAAATGTAAACCCAACTGTATCAATAATCACATTCTATGTAGATGTTCTAAACACTTCAATTAAAAGGCAGAAATTGTCAGACTGGATTTTAAAAAAAGATCCAACTATATACTCTCTACAGGAGACATACCATAGCTTCAAAGATACAAATAGGTTGAAAGTAAGAAGATACAAAAAGATATACCATGCAGACAGTAGCCACCAGAGAGCTGGAGTAACTGTATTGAATTTCAGACAAAATACAGCAAAGATAAGAAATGTTACTTGAGACAAATAGAGCCATTTCAAAGTGATAAAAGGATCAATACATCAGAAAGACATAGCAATTGTAAACGTATACACACCTAAAACAGATCTCAAAGTATGTGAAGCAAAACTGACTGAATTAAAGAGAGAGGCAATTCAAAGGTAACTGATTTCTGTATTCCACTCTCAATAATTGATAGTAACAGGTAGACAGAAAGTCAACAAGATACAGAAGACTTGAAGAACACTCGCAGTCAACTTTACCTAACTCACATGTAAAGAATACATATTTTTTTCAAGAACACATGGAACATTCTCCAGGATACATCTTACAGGAGGCCACAAAATAAATCTCAGTTCATCTAAGAGAACTGATACCATACAATGTATATTTTCTAATTACTATGCAATTAAATTACAAATTAACAACAAAAGGAAATCTGGAAAATTCCCAGTTTTTGGAAATTAGACGACACACAGCTAAATACCCACTGGGTCAAAGAAGAAATAATGACAGACATTTTTTTTTTTTTTTTTTTGAGATGGAGTTTCACTTTTGTTGCCCAGGTTGGAGTGCAGTGGTGTGATCTCGGCTCACTGCAACCTCCGCCTCCTGGGTTCAGCCAGTTCTTTTGCCTGAGTAGCTGGGATGACAGGCATCTGCCACCGTGCCTGGCTAATTTTTTGTATTTTTAGTAGAGATGGGGTTTCACCATGTTGGCCAGGCTGGTCTCGAACTCCTGACCTCAAGTGATCCACCTGCCTCGGCCTCCCAAAGTCCTGGGATTACAGGCGTAAGCCACCACACCTGGCCAGAAATCACAGTAGATTTTAAAATATTTTGGAGTGAAAGAAAATGAAAATGTAACATATCAAAATTATAGAATGTTTAAATTCTAGAATGCAGATAAGGCAGTATTTAGAAGGAAATGTATAGCTTTCAACACTATATCAAAAAGAAGAAAAGTCCTAAGTGGATAACCTAAACCTTAACCTGAAGAAACTACAGAAAGAAGAATCCGTTAAAATTATTTTCCTGGAAATAATAAAGATTAGAACAGAACTCAATAAAAGAGAAAACAGAAAAACAATAGTGAAAATCAGTTTATTGGATTTATTAATCTTTCCAAAGACTAAAGGATTTACTAATTTAAAGAAGTTTAGTCTTTGAAAAGATTAATAAATTTGACAAGCCTTTAACTAGATTGATCAAGAAAAAAGAAAAGATAAAGATTAGCAAAATCAGAAGTGAAAGAAAGAACAGTGCTATGGCTCCTACAGAAGCTTAAAAGGATTATAAAGAAATGTTATGACCATCTTTTTGCCAACAAATTAGACAATTTAGATGCAGTGAACAGTTTTCTTAAATGATACAAATTATCAAAACAGAAGATCTGAATAGACCTATAATAAATTTAAAAATTGAATTAGGCCGAGGATAGTGGCTCAAACCTATAATCTTACCACTTTTGGAGGCCAAGGCAGGCAGATCACTTGAGGCCAGGAGTTCGAGACCAGCCTGGTCATCATAGTGAAACCCCATCTCTACTGAAAATACAAAAATTAGCCAGGTGTGATGGTATGACTATAGTCCTAGCCACTTGGGAAGCTGAGGCTTGAGAATTGCTTGAACCCAGGAGGCGGAGGTTGCAGTGAGCCGAGATTGTACAACTGCACTCCAGCCTGGGCAGCAGAACAAGACTGTTTCAAAAAAAATAATGATTGAATTAGTAATTTAAAATATTTCCATAAAGAAGAGTTCAAGCCAAGATGATTTCACTGGTAAAAATCTATAAAATGTTCATAGAAGAGATAGCATCAATTCTTCCCATACTTTCAGAAAATAGAAGCCAATATTCTATTTCAACAAGCAGTATTATCCCGATACCAAAGTCATACAGAGACATAAGAGAGCTACAGACAAATATTCTTCACGAACATAGAGGTAAAAATTCTTAACCATATTAGCATACTGAATCCAGCCACCCATAAAAATTATAAATTCCAAGTAGAATTTATCCCAGAAATGGAAGGTGGCCTAACATCTGAAATCAGCCTATGTAAGGTACTATTATAAACAATAAAATCATAGAAGAACAAAAACCTTGTATGATCATTTCAAGATGCTGTAAAAGCATTTGACAGACAACACTCACTGATAATAAGAAGTCTCAGGAGACTAGGAATAAAAGGGAATTTTTCCAACCTGATAAAGAACGTCTACAAAAACCCACAGCTAATATCTCATTCCATGGTGAAAAGCTAAATGTTTTCTCCCCAAGACTGGTAACAAGGCAACGAAGTCCTACTCTAACATCTATTCAACATTGTACTAAAGGTTTTAGCCAGTGTGATCATGTAAGAAAAGGAAATAATAGGTATCCAGATTGAAAAGGAAGAAATAGAGAGAGATCCAAGATGGCCGATTAGCAACAGCTCAGGAATGTAGCTTCCAGTGAAAGCGCAGAGAATGAGTGGACGCCGCACTTCCCAACGAATTTTTGTTGCCCACAGACTGGGAGATTCCCGGCAGAGGAGCCACACGGGTCGCCTGCGCAACTCTTTTGGCTGGCGCGGCTGTTTTGCCGGTGCCCCAGCACGGCGCTTCCCGGTGCAGTGTATACGGACAGACGGGCTCGGCTGGTCCCATCCCCACAAGGAAAACAGCAATTGGAAGCACTGAGGACTGAGAGTTTCACAGCAAGCACAGGGAACCTGGGAAGGTCCAGCTCTGTGGGGAACGAGCATCCGCCAAAGGAAAACTAAGAAACAGAAAAACTTCACCACCGGGTGGAGAGAGATCCAAGATGGCCACGTAGCAACAGCTCAGGATTGTAGTTCCCAGTGAAAACGCAGAGAGTGAGTGGACGCCGTAATTTCAGACGAATTTTTGATGCCCACAAACTGGGAGATAACCGGTGAAGGAGCCACACGGGTCGCCAGCGCGACTCTTTTGGCCGGTGCAGCTGTTTTGCCGGCGCGGCACTTCTCGATGCAGAGTATATGGAACTGGGTGCCCTTTTAGTTGGACTCCTCTGGTCCCATCCCCACAAGGAGAACAGCAATTGGAAGTGCTGAGGACTGAGAACAAGCACAGCTGAACCTGGGAAGCACAGCAAGCACAGCTAAACCCGGGAAGGCCCAGCTCTGTGGGGAAGGGGTGCCCGCCGAAGGAAAACTAAGAAACAGAAAAAACTTCATAACCAACAAGCCGGACGTCCACTCAGAGACCCAATCTGAAAGTCGGCAATTACAAAGACGACAGGTGGATAAATCCACAAAAATGGGAAGAAACCAGTGCAAAAAGGCTGAGAACACCCGAAATCAGAATGCCTCTCCTCCTACAGGGGATCGCAGCTCCTCATC